>VMDR010004821.1:0-56596 GCA_007922815.1 Macrotus californicus
CTGGTGTGGCTCAGTGGATTGAGTGCCAGAACAGAAAGGCTGCCGGTTTGATTCCCAGTCAGGGCACATGCCTGGGTTTTGGGCCAGGTCCTCAGTTGTGGGTGTGTGAGAGGCCACTTATTGATGTATCTCTCACATATCAATGTTTCTCTCCTTCTCCCTCCCTTCCTCTCTCTCTAAAAATAAATACAGTCTTTACGGGGGAAAAGGAGTCAGAAAAGTGATACAGGTGGTGGCACAGCCAACTTGCCCCAGACGGAGGAGGCTTTTCCCTCCACTGAGGGCTCAGTCCACGTTCTCGCCAGCTTCCCACCCGGTCTGCATGTAGGGACCTGGCCAGCCTCATTAGACAGCCTGTTCCATTTCCTGTACCTCATTCTTACATTTGAAAGTAGAGAGAGATGACCTGGCTTTCAGTGGACTGAGTGCCGGCCTGCAAACCAAAGGGTCGCTAGTTCGACTCCCAGTCAGGGCACATGCCTGGGTTGCAGGCTAGGTCCCTGGATGGGAGTGTGTGAGAAGCAACCACACATTGATGTTTCTCTCTCTCTCTTTCTCCTTCCCTTTCCCTAAAAATTAATAAATAAAATCTTAAAAAAGAAAAAGAAAGAAAGCAGGGAGAGATGTTATCTAGCAGAGAGGTGTGTCAGCCTGTCTGAATTTTTCTTTTTCTTTTATTTTTATTGTTGACACTATTACAGATGACCCCATTCCCCCCCCGCCCCCACCTTTGCTCTCTTCCTCCCAGCCCCTGCCCCCCACTTCCCTCTGGCCATCACCACACTGTTGTCTGTGTCCATGGGTAATGCGTATAGTCTTTGGCTAATCCCTTCCCCTTCTTCCATCCAGCCCCACCCACCCCCAATAGCTGTCAGTGTATTGCATGCACCCCTGCCTCTGTGTTGTTCATCAGTTCACCGAGGTTTTCTTTAACTTTACTCCCTGGGTCCTGATAAGAGCTAACAAGTGAAAACACAGGAGTAAAACTCATTTTCTCTCTTTCTGATGAAGAAACGCGCAGCACCTGTGAATGAGAGTTGGCGGCAATCAGTGACACCCACCCCTCTCCTGCGTGTCTCGGTGGTAGGGGCCTCGGTGAGGCCGTGGGAGACGTTGCCCAGACCCTGGCTTCCTTCCCTCTTGGCCAGGGCCCAGCTCTGTGAGCCAGGCCTGGACGCCAACGCTTCTTGTCCGTTTTCATGTTGTTCCGCTGTGCCCTAGGTCAGCTTCACTCTGACCGCTTTTCCAGGGAAAAGTGATAAAGTAGTCTTCTCCCTCTAGTTACCAAATAACCTGTGTGATTTTATCATCTTATTTTCCAATTTAGTCTTTTTTTTTAAAACAAAAGGGTTTTTCT
Source organism: Macrotus californicus (assembly GCA_007922815.1). Lineage (NCBI taxonomy): Eukaryota > Metazoa > Chordata > Mammalia > Chiroptera > Phyllostomidae > Macrotus > Macrotus californicus. Next base: position 1,358 of record VMDR010004821.1, read on the forward strand.
ACAATTTCCCCTCTAAGCCCATGCCCGTTCTGGGAATGACAAATCTGTTTCAGCTACATTAAAAAAAAATTTAATGAAAAGATCATCTACTGGCAAAAGACCAAGGCTAGTTTTAGGGTGACAACCTCAGTATTCCTGGGACAAAGGAGGACTCAGATGATGAGAAATTTAAATTTCTCAGGCAAATTTAGTTCATGTCGTCACCTCTTGGCACGCTCCAGCAGCTCACACCCCCAGGTTACCAACGACAGCCAATACCTCATAAAGTATCGTCTGTTCATTCTCAGTGATATTGCCCCCCACAATCTGACCCCCAAAGTGAGTCCAGGTGAAAGTAATTATGCAAAGGGATGGAAATATTTATGCCATTGAATCAAAATTAGATTTTGAAAGGAAAATGGATAATAAAGTTGTCCTTTATTATCCTTTACAAAGGATATAAAGAAGGCATACAAAGTTGAAGAAATTACTGAAATTAAGTCATACAAAGGCAAAGAAATTACTGGAATTAAGTCATCGTTGGAATGTAATCCTTGGATTCATCTTTTATGTAGAATGATCACTGAACGCCGGGCGATGACTTGGACCGGTGGTTTTAGTTGGTGCAGAGGTAGGACACGTTTTATTTTTCAGCTCCTTTTTGGCTGACTTAGTGTCGAGACGTTCTCTGGACTGCAGTTTGTGTTGGGAAAGGTGCTTATGTTGGCAGTTATCGCTGTCCCCATGCCACTATCTCCCAGATCTAATGGTTAAACAGAATAATGGTGTCAGTGGTAACTCATAATGTATTAAAACTCAGTCTGGTTCTGTGGATTTCATTTCGTTCAGCTTCAACAGGAGTTTTCTCAGAGTAAAGACTCTAGACCTGAGTTAATATAATCACACAGAAAATTGCTCTCCAAGGAATCAAAGAAGCTCATGTGGGTAAAATGTTGTTTAGGGTTATAAAATACAGCGTCCTGTAAATGTTGGGAGCCATTTGTTATACTTTCCCTGTTCATATGCCACTTCCTCTGGTCATGGAGAGGGCAGCTAAATTTAGCACTGCCCTTCTCTGGTGCTGCACAAGGTCACATGAGGGACCCTGACATGGCCCCTCAAGATCCTTCCTCCTGTTGGCCAGGACCCACCTTTTAAACGAACCATTTAAAAGTGAGCGTTCCAGCGGCATTTAGTGCATCCACAACGCTGGGCAAACACCTCCTCTGTTTCCAGACGTCTCCACCCCAGAAGCAGAAACTCCACAGTCGTTCAGCAATAACTGTTCATTCTCTCCTCTCCCAGCCCCTGGGAGCTTCTGTTCGTCTTTCTATCTCTATACATGTGCTCATTCTGCATGTCTCGTACAAGTGAAGCCATACGGTACTGGTCTTTTTGTGTCTGGTTTATTTCACTGAGCATAACGTTTTTAATCCCTGTTGTAACATGTATCGGAACTTTATAACTTTTATGGCTGAAAAATATTTAGTTGTGCTATTTACCACATTGCTCATCCATTCACCTGTTGATGGGTATCTGAGCACTTCCCCTTTTCTGGCTTATTTTGACTAATTCTGCTGTGAATGTGCACTTGCCTGAGTCCCCGTCTTTACTACTTTTGGGTCCATACGTGGGAATGCGATGACTAGGCCGTGTGCTGACTCTATGTGTAACTTCTTGAGGAACTGTCCAACTGCTTTCCTAGAAGTCCACCTTTGGCAACTCATTCTGTTGTGTTGCCATTTCCTTAGGTCCTCTTAACAATTTGCTATAATAATTCCCGGGCATATCTGAAAGTTTAAAGTACAACAAACCCCAGGTACCTACTACTCATCTTCAACAGCCATCAACCTTCCACCACACCTGTTCATCTATTTCCCTACACCTGCTGTTTGCTTTGAAATTTTTGCCGGAGCATTTTTAAACAAATAGTAGACACCACGTAATTTCCCCCTAAACCTAAACTATGCAACTAAAAACAAGGGCAGCATCTTCTGATATAACCCCCGTAGCAAAATTAACACTAACTATTTAGTGTCAGTCAGTACAGAGTCCATGTTTCCATTTCCCCAACAGTCTTCAGATACTATCTGGCCTCTGATTTGGGTGCAGCTGGACCCAAACAAGATCCATTGTGTTTAATTAGTTTATATCAGTAATGACCTTGAGGTCAGTTTTCATCTCTTTCCTTTTTACCTATGTCGTTGTCTTGTGAAAGAAACCAAGTCAGGTGTTTTATAGAATGTCTCCATCTGAAACAGACTAATCCTTTTCCGTGTGGTGTTGTTTATATCCTCTCTTAAATTAAGCATTTAGTTTATGTGGTAGCGATATAGCCAATTTCTATAGCTGCCCTCTCAAGCTTTAATACCAATGATGGAAATGACCTGAGATACTTTTTTGAAAATGCAGATTCCTGGCCCCTGTGCCCTTGACTCCACCGCACGCCCCTCCCCAACCTGTCTGAGGAGGTCTGGGATGCAGCAAAGCAGTATGCACGTGCAGCAAGCTCCGCAGGCACTTTGGAAGCAGGTGGCCCCTACGGCCAGACAGAAGTGGCCCCTGTTGGTCATGGGCTTTCACCAGCTCACTGGTGTTCCGTGATGAGAGAAACAGCTCTGTCCTGCTGAAGGACGTCCCAAAAGGTGTCCTAGGAGCCCAGCAGCGAAGACAAAAACAGATTTCACCCTCTTCACAATTCGGCCAACTTTGGTCAGCTCAGCTAGAGATCATTCTGGTGATGTGTTAACCAACCAGGGGCCTACCGAATCGGGGACAGAGGCCCCCTTTAGGAGGAAGTCACTATGCACAGCCCACAGTAACGGAGTGGGGAGCCCTGCTCCAGCTGCCTGAGAACAGAGCACCTGTGTGAGTAACTGGGGGCTCCTCTCCTGGAATTCTTTCTCCCGTCTGTTTATTTACTCAGTAATGTGTATCAGTGGGGACGCATGGATGCTTATTCTATATTTCGAGCAATAATCCAATACTATTTTTACTTATTTTCTTGCTCAAGTCATTCCAGCTGTGGCCTTTGGGAGCTCTTTCAGTTGGTTCCTGTGTCCCATTGATGGACCTCCCCCGGTGTGGTGTTTTATGGTTTGTTGTTGTTTTGTTTTGAGCACTTCCTTACTTTCTGGGACTGAAAACTGCTCCCAGCTCATTTTGTATATTTCTTGCTGCAGGTACAGAATCAGCCTCTCCAAGGAGTCCTGGTTCCTTTTGTTAGAGAATGGTACTCAAAACCAAGATCTGGGGCTAAGTATGCTCGTTGCTATGGGGCTGTCATAGCTTTTAGACTCTCTGAGATGACACAGCAAGGAAATGCATGTGCAGACCACTACGCCCTGTGCTATGAATTTCTGTAAATAGTGCTGTATGCAGTCACCTGTATCTACGTGACACTAAGAAGGATGAGTTCCTGCTCAGGTCTTCAACTCTAAACTGTTGTTGTGTGTCTTACTCCAGCCTCCTCTCTTTGCTTTCGTGTAAATTCTCACTCCAGCCATGAGAAACCTGGCCCCCACCACCCAATAACTACCCATTAACTTGACCGTTCAGTTGTAGGGTATATTCATAGCAGTATTAGAGCTGTTAACCTGTACCACCGTGGGAAGTCCCTTCATCAACAACAGAGCGGTTCTTAGTTTTGAAGAAACCACTCATTTCTAAAGTTCATTAGTTAGGTGCTCCCTAATTACTCTACCAGCCCCTTCAGTGAGATTGTTTCATACATTTGGGTACATTCAGATTCTTTTTGTTACAGTTTGCATCCTGTCCTTGGACCTTGAGTTCCAGAATGATTTTTAAACGTTGCATGCACTAAGGTTTGCTCATTGTGATGTATCTTTCTACAAGTTTTGGCAAATGCTCAATGTTTTATATTAACCGCTACAATATCATAGAGTTTCACTGCCCTAAAAACTCCTATGCTTCACCTGTTCAGCCCTGTCCTCCATTTCCTGAATCCCTGGCAACCACTGATCTGTTTATCATCTCTATATTTGTTTCATCTACAATGCAACAAGCACTTAAGTTCATACATGTCTTTTTCTGGCTTGGTAACTCATTTTTTATCACAATAATATTTCATGGTATGGATATACCACAGTTTGTTTATACATTTATCTATTAAAAAACATTTTCATTGTTCCCAGAGCTTGGCAATTACATATAAAGCTGCTATAAGTATTTTCATACCGATTTTTGCATGGATTTAAGTTTTAACTCATTTGGGTGAATGCCAAGGACTACAATTGCTAGATCATCTGGTAAGAGTGTTCGGTTTTGTAAGAAACTGCAAAGCTGTCTTCCGAACGGCTGCACCACTTTGCATTCCCATCAGCAATGATGGAGAGTTCCTGGTGCTCCACACTGTTCCGAGCAGTTGGAATTAATTACTTTTCGGTGGGCGGGGATTTTAGCCGTTCTAGTAGTTGGATAGTGGCACCTCGTTGCTCTTGTAAAACATTTCTTAGAAAAGAGAAACAACTGAGAACTGGTTTTGCCTCCCAGAGCATGCCAGAATGTATGAGCTCTGCAAAATGAATCAACATGGATGTGACCCTACCTTCTCTCACCTCTTACACCCCCAAACAAAACAAAGGGAGGGGGACGCTTATCAGTAAGGAAAGCTTATTATTGAAACTTCTTACTGAGTATGTGCGGGACATGGCACACATTTAATATAAAAGTGTCTGAAGACATTTTATTGTATTAGCAAAAATCAGAGTAACCAATGGGAGAGAATTGTCCTGTTACACAGACCACTCCAGACTCACAAAGCCCTCAGTGTCCCCCTTTAGTCTGTCTAGATAGCAATTCCCGTGGTAAGGCCCTTATGCTGTGACAAGTAGCAGATCACGCAGGTTGATGCCGGGAAACACTGAACCACTCTTCAGACAGCAGGGCTCTCTCAGCCCTCGCTTTGCACGTACTTCGAGCACTTACAGCACAAATCATTCTATCATCTGTACGCTGAGTGAAAAATGTAAAAAATCAAAAGAGAAGGAAACACATGGAACACAAAGTCCCAAAGCAATAAGCACCATTTCTCCAATACACATATCCAAACAGGGTTCAGTAGAAGCTCTGGTAGCCAGCCACCACTCCACAGACATGCTGACTAGCTTTCCTTCCCCAAAGGGCATGAAGCAGCTCACACTGCACGTGGCCCGTGGAGCTGCCGTGCGCTGTGCCCAGACTTCTGTTCCCAATAGGTGGGTCCGTTGTCCCCAAAATGACACATGACACTTTTCATTAGAACTATGTAATTTATTTAAATTGTATTAGGGAAGTGAAATGTGAATTTGGAAAGAATGCCACATGTGGTGGTGATTTCAACAGAAACTAAGTTGAATGCTTTGTAAAGATGTGAAAAAGGTGAGCTGCTAACAAAAATGGTAAGATTCCTGCCCTGGCTGGTGTGGCTTAGTGGCTTGAGTGCCAGCCTGCAAAACAAAGGGTCACCAGTTCGATTCCCACTCAGGTCACATGCCTTGGTTGCGGGCCAGGTTCCTCAGTAGTGGGTGCGCGAGAGACAACCACACATTGACGTTTCTCTTCTTCTCTTTCTCCCTCCCTTTTCCTCTCAAAAAAAAAACAACAAAAAACATCTTTTTAAAAAATGGTAAGACTCCTGGAATAGAGGAAAAAAGCTGTGCAAGGGGACAAGGATCTTGCACCCAGATTTCTTCACAACTGATCCAATTCTCACTCCTCTTTAAAGAAACAGAAACAGGAAATTGAAGGCAGTAATTATGGATGTGGTCTATACAAAAAAGATGATTCCACTGAAGACCAATATAAACGGACAAAGAAAACAGAAACAGACTGCCCTGGCCAGGGATGGTTAGAGCGCTGTTCTGCCAGTCAGGGCACGTGCAGGAGTCGACCAGTGCATGTATGGGTGTGTGGACCAACAACCCGATGTCTCCCTCTCTCTCTCTTTCCCCCTCCCTCTTCCTCTCTCAAATCAATCAATAAAAATTCTTTAAAAGAGAAAGAAACAGACTCATAGATACAGAGAACAGACTGATGGTTGCCAGGAAGGAGGGGGTTTGGGGGACTGGGTGGAAAGGTGAAGGGACTGAGCAGTGCAGATTGGTGGTCACAGAGTAGTCATGGGACGTGAAACTCAGCGCAGGGAATCTAGTCGGTCATGTTGTGATAACTGTGTGGTGCCAGGTGGGTGTGGAAATGCTGGGGAGAACACTTGGTAAAGTTTACGATTGTCCAACTACTGGGCTATACACCTGAAACTAATACAAAATAAGATTGAATGGAGACTGTAACTTAAAAAATTAAAAAGAAAATATTTTTATAAAAAGAAAGAAAGATGATTCCAGTCAATAGACCTATGATCAAAGAAAATGCTGGTCCTACGGGAAGAGATGTCAAATGAATGCACATTTTTATATTTAAAGTCATTTTTTATTTGTTAACTTTAATCGGGTATTTCAAAGACCCACCCAATTGACTATTAATGATACTGCTACTGTAATGCTCCCTCAAAGAAATCAAAATAAGCACCAACATTCACCGTTCTGTTTTAACCACACTTCCAGTGTCCACAACTTCATTATTCAATGAAAGGATCAAACTCGAGTTCCCATCTGGGCCTGGCAAGGTATGGATTTCCTCAGACTTGAGGCGTATGGGGGAGCCTGGAGAGCTGACTGGGCTTCTCGGTTTAGCAGGTCCTCCAATAATGTCTTTACATTCAACATCATGTTATAATAACACTGATGAAAAAAATTGATTCCACCTGGGGCCAGTTTTGTGTGGGTTTTCTCCTGGTACTCCAGTTTCCTCCCACATCCCAGAGCTGTGTACATAAAGTGAATTGATGTGTCTACATTGTCCCAGTCTGAGTGAGTGTGGCTGTGAATGTGAGTGACCTGACAATGGAAGGGCATCCTGTCCAGGGCAAGTACCACCTGTGCCCTGAGCAGCTGGGAAAGGCTCCAGCCACCTGAACTCTGAACCAGAACCAGTGGGTTAAATGTATGTAGAAATCACGTTTATTTCAGTGTTTAATATTAGAAGTGTTTAGAGTCTTTATTTAGAAGTCGGGACTTCCAGTCAAGATGGAGGTGTAGGTAGATACACTGTGCCTCCTCGCACAACCAAAAGAAGGACAACAACAAATTTAAAAACAAAAACCGACCAGAACTGACAGAAAATCGAACTGTATGGAAGTCCAACAACCAAGGAGTTAAGGAAGAAATTCATTCAAACCAGTAGGAGGGGTGAAAATGGGCAGCTGGACTCATAGCAAGGCAATGGCCAGAGGACCGGGATGAGCAAGGAGGCAGCAGGTGGACCAGGTAAGGCGGCGGCTGGCCGACTGGGTGGTCCCACATTCACGTGCAGATAAACCAGGAGGTACAGCTGGGGAGTGAGAGAGACCGCGCAACCCAGGAATCCAGCATGGAGAAATAAAACTACACCTCCCACTGAAAAAACCTGAGGGGGTTGCAGCAGCAGAAGAAACTCCCAGTCTCACAGGAGAGTTCATTGGAGAGAACCACAGGATCCTAGAATGTACACAAAACCACCAACCTGGGAATCAGCCCCAGAAGGGCCCCATTTGCTTTTTGGTAGCGGGGGCAGTGACTGGAAGCCAACTGAGAGCTGAGCAAGCAGCATCATTCCCTTTTGGACCCTCCCCCACATACAGCACTACAACGCAGCGACTTGGGTTTCCCCACCCTGTCGTATACCTAAGGCTCTGTCCCTTACTACGTAACAGGTGCACCGAGACAAAAAAAATATGGCCCTAAAGAAAGAACAGATCAAAGATCCAGAAAAAATACAACTAAGTGATGAAGAGATAACCAACCTATCAGATGCACAGTTCAAAACACTGGTAATCAGGATGCTCACAGAATTGGTCGAATACGATCGCAAAATAGAGGAAGAAGTGAAGGCTATGAAAAATGAAATAAAGGAAAATGTACAGGGAACCAACAGTGATGGGAAGGAAACCAGGACTCAGATCAATGGTTCAGACCAGAAGGAAGAAAGAAACATTCAACTGCAACAGAATGAAGAAACAAGAATTCAAAAAAATAAGACTTAGGAACTTCCAGGACAACTTTAAACGTTCCAACATTTGAATCATAGGGGTGCCAGAAGGAGAAGAAGAAGAGAAAGAAATTGAAAACTTATTTGAACAAATAATGAAGGAGAACTTCCTCAATCTGGCAAAGGAAATAGACTCCCAGGGAGTCCCGGAAGCTCAGAGAGTCCCCAGGAAGTTGGACCCAAGGAAGCACACACCAAGGCACATCATCATTACATTACCCAAGATTAAGGATAAGGAGAGAGTCTTAGAAGCAGCAAGAGAAAAGGAGACAGTTACCTACAAAGGAGTGCCCATAAGACTGTCAGGTGATTTCTCAAAAGAAACTCTGCAGGCAAGAAGGCTGGAAAGATGCATTCCAAGTCATGAAAGGGAAGGACCCACATCCCAGATTACTCTACCCATCAAAGCTATCATTTAGCATGGAAGAGCAGGTAAAGTTCTTCCCAGATAAGGTCAAGTTCAAGGAGTTCATCATCACTAAGCCCTTATTATATGAAATGTTAAAGGGATTTATCTAAGAAAAAGAAGATCAAAAATAGGAACAGTAAAATGACAATAAACTCACAGCTATTAACAACTGAACCTAAAACAGAAACAAAAACAAACTAAGCAAACAACTAGAACAGGAACAGAATCACAGAAATGGAGATCACATATGGAGGGTTATCAGCAGGGGAGTGGGTGGGGAGAGAGGGGGAAAAGGTACAGGGAATAAGAAGCATAAATGGTAGGTAGAAGATAGACAGGGGGAGGTTAAGAATAGTATGGGAAGGGTAGAAGCCAAAGAACTTATATGTATGACCCATGGACATGAACTAAGGACCGGGTTGGGGGTGAGGGGGTGGAATGCAGGTGGGAGAGGGTGTGCAGGGTGGAGGAGCACAAAGAGGGGAAAATGGGACAACTGTATAGCCTAATCAATAAAATATATTTTAAAAAAAGAAGGTGGGTGATGTTCATTTGACCAGAAATATGGTGTAGGAATTTAACTCTTGTTTCTATCAGTCTAGGGTAAAGTTGGTTTCCTTGTGTTGCTTCCTTTAAAGTGGGACTTAACTGCATGCCGGATGATATTGTCATTTTGTCTATATTTATTATTATGTTGGTATGAATTGGGTCAAAGGCACTGAAAGGGTGCTAAACCAACATCTGACCAAGGTAACTAATTTTTACTCTCATTCTATGCTAAAATAAATATCAGGCAATAAATAGCTTATGTCAGTCGATGTGGGCAACAAATGCCTTCATTTGGACATTGATATATATTCAAAGTTCTTTTCTGAATATTTGTAACTAGCAACTGTAAATGTTAGACAGTGTGGGGGAGTTTTATATCTTTGTGAGTCTGTCCTAGTACTGGAAGTGCTAACATTGTAATGTGTAGTTGTGTAGCAGATTTGGAGTAAACACAACCACATTTACTCTTATTATGCTATAGTGTTAATTGCCTAGTAACTATCCTTCCTGTCTTAATTTGTTTAATCATTGCCCCCTCCAAAATTACTCAAAAATCTTTACTTAACAAACCCCAATCTTACAATTCATCTTCTCAGAATGAGTGCATCATTTGAATTGATGGAAAGATTTTAAATAGTTTTGGGGATAACTTTTAAATTACCCATGGAGATTTGCAATTCACTTCTCTGAGCAGAAAATTAATTTTGGAAAGCTCTTAAAATTACTCTGGTTCTTAAAGTAAGTTTCCTTAAACTTTAGTATTTGTTTTTTTTATAATTATGAAGAATAATACCTACACCAATATTTGCTATTAATATCTAACTCTGGTTTTTGCAAGGAGGATTATCTGTGAGGTCATTTAATTCATTTAACACTAATTCTTCCACCTACTTTCTAAAAGGATCGGAGTTTCCTGGGTCTCCACAACCTCCCACATCCAATGTTCCTGCCATTTACACAATAGCGAATGTACTTTTTGTATTCGTTGTTAGCTTTTTCCTAAGAGGTTTCAGTGTCAGCAAATTTCTGATGCCATGAGCCACAAAACATTAAGAAAAAAAGAGGCCGTAAGTTCACTGCACATTCATTTGAGGAAAGCAGCTGGAGACTGAGAGCAAGGCTCACTGTCATCCGTGAGGACAGACCAGAACTAGGATCCTCACAGCTGCCAACCACTTCCTTTCTCTCTACACTCTGACTTACTATGCCCAGTCACCTTCTTGTCAAAAAGGACTCAACAAAAGGAAAGAATTAGAGATAAACAGGAGAAAAAGAAAAATATTGGAAAAATGGAAACATCCAATTTACTATTTAATTACAATAATTGCTTTTGATAATTTTTCAATGAATTTGAAATAACACATGGAAGGACTAGAAGAACATCTCAACAAATTTCAATTCTTGCCACTAGCAAGAGCTGACACATCTAAAACCACTCTGGGAAGACGTGTATTGTTCTTAATCAAAAGAAAGAAGAAAGGAACCAACATATGTGTGCTTTCTTCATCTTGCCAGGCACAACAGAAAGTGCTTTACAGGAATCATTTCACTGATAACTCTTTAGAATTATCGAAATTTGGAAATAATTCACTAATCCATACAGAACTGAGAGAGGACCTGCTAATAACAAGACAAAGACAAATTAAAGATGGTCATATTTTCTTTAAAGAACTTCCCAGGGATCTTTGATAAAACTCTGAGAAAAAACCTGAAAGTGTAGAGGAATTGAACTCCATAATGAAATAATACTATTTACAAAGACCCAACCTTCCCAAAGCTCCATATATAACAAAATCATTTTATCTGCATTCTGAGCAGCAACAAAACTGTCTTAAGCCAACTTCACCACCTAGTGACCAGCACAGGAAATTGTTTAAAAACTGTTCTGCCCCAATAAAATTTCCCTCCCTCTCAGGAAAGCTTCCTGCTCCCCTCTTGTCATATCCATCCTTCCACCTTTCTTTCTTCCAAATATTTAAAGATGTCTGTTATGTGCTAAGCTTGGTTAAGTAATGGGGATGTGAAGGTAAAGGAAACTAACAGTCTTATGCTCACGGAACCAACAGTCTTTAACAGGAAAGAAAACTCTATAAACTTCCACTTGGGGGCAGGGGTTAAAGACAATGTTCTGTGCTCAAAAATGCTAGGAAAACAATGGCTTCATTTGTTTTGCATCTGTATATATATTTTACATGTGCGTACAATAAATGGCACGGTCCTTATTTCCAGTCGTGAACGTTGACAAACAGCCACATTCAAGAAAACTCCAAAGATTCATGGAACTAACAAGTGACGAACCAAGAAAAATAAACGTAATGGCATTTTCCAAATAGGTTATCCTTAAAATATAAATGTTCTCTGCCTCAGTGCCTCTGTCCCTTCCCACTTTGTTTTTAATTCACACTTTCCACTTAGACTTCCTTGTTACTCTTTGGCTATCTTCTCTTGATTGTCCCTCTCTTCTCCTGCAATACAGAAAGAGGCGGGCGTGGAGAGCTTAAACACCTGCGGGGTCATTGTCTCACAGTCACGAGGGCTATAGATAGGCTGGGATGGTGGCTCTTGTGGCTGCAGAATCCCAGGTTCTTTCTAGCTTTCTGCTCCGACATTCTCAGGGTGTGGCAGTAGTGTCCTCTTGGTTACGACGTGGCTATCTCATCTGCGGCCTCTCATTTGTGCTTCAGGCAGGAATAAGAAGGCCAAAGGCCAAAAGCACCTCTAGCTGAGCTGGCTTCTTTCAGAGAGCTTTTCCAGAGTCCTCACTCCATGACCTCTACCATCTCATTAGTCAGAGGTTTCTCATGTTTACTTACAGTTGAAAGAAGCTGAGAAATGTAGTGTTTTAAAACTGAGCACACTGTCACCAGAACAAAATTGGCATTCTATTGGTAAAGAATAAAGAGAAACATGAATATTGTGCGGGCAACTAGCAGTGAATGCCAAGACTGTGCCCACCCTAAGATGCATAGCACATCCAGGACAGACACGGTTCCTCTTTTACAAGAAGAATGTGAATGTGTTCTTGATTGGCACGGCTCCTTCGTCCTTGTTTGATACCACTGCTCAGGGCGGCTCAGCCCATGGGAAGCTCCTAGGGAAATGTAAAAATCTCCCTGCCAGCCCACACCCTGACCATTCCCAGCAGAATCTTTAACACACTGGTTCTCAATCTTGGCCGCACAATGGAATCACCTGGGACGTTTAAGAAATATTGAGAGAGGCTGAGCCTCATAAACAGAGGGGAGGGCTCTTCAATTATTTTTTTTTCGCCTCTCCTAGATCAGTTTAAAGTTTCTCTTCAGGCACGCCCCAAAGAGTTCCACTCTGCGCATGCGCTGTGGATATGAGCTCGCAGGGAACCTGGAAAGCAAAGAGCTCTGCTTTGGGCCTGTTTGGGTGATCCCAGCTCTCCCGAGAACCTGGAAAGCACAGAAATCTACGCCGTGCCTGCGAGAGGAACCAAGCCTACGTAAGTCCGACCCCTGCGCAGTTTGGGGAGCGGTATTCTTGCTTTACTAGTGTGTGCTCCCTGGATGCATCAAGCTCTCTTTCTCTCCACTTTGTTTTCAGTAAATCCCTTCTTTTGCATCTTTTTCATTCTTTTTGTTTCCCCTCCTGTCTTGATTTCTATCTTGGGTGTGGCGGTGGGAAGAATCCCTTCGCTGGTGACAAAACCTGGTGCCACCTCCAGAGAAAGTCGTTGGTCTGGAGTGAAGCCTGGGCAATATTAGGACTCTTGAAAGCTCCCCACGGGGTGCTAATATGCAGCAAAGTTTGGGAACCACTGTGCTACCAGTAACCCCGCCATCAGTAGTTGTTCATGACCTCCAGGTGATTCCAATGTGTAGCCAAGACTTAGAACCACTGCAACCAGGCAAGCTTGCTTCTTAGCAGAGGGCTCATTGGTGCTGGCTGGGAGCAGCCGTGGGCTGCCCTGCCTGTTCTTAACAGCTGGAATTTTGGCGTCCATATCACTTGGGCCTTTAGACCAATCCCAGAGAGGAAGCTGTTCAAAGACAATGATTAAGAAAAAGGAATAATTTAATCTTCACAGCCTTGTCAAACACTAGTAATTGTCGCATGGATTGGGGAAGGACTTTGTAAGGAGTTCTCCGTCCTTCAGCATTTTTACACCTCTCCCTTCCCTTCTCTGTGAACCCCTCTCAACAGCTGGATGAGCTTGGCACCTTCTAAGTGTGTGTGTGTGTGGGGGGGGGGAGGTATGAGGGTGCTGTGGGTGGGGTCAGGGAGTGACCCTTCGGGATTTAATGAATCCCAGGCATGGTCTGTGTGTTATTCAAACTCCTACTAGGGATTTTGTTTTCTTTGAACCCTTGACTGTGGTCGTGCTCTCCTGCTAGTTCTGGAAGGGGAGTGAGTGCGCTGTGTTCACGACCTGCCTGCTTTGAATTTAAAATGAGGTCAGAACAAAGATCAGATTATTTTTCCACTCATTTATAATTAACAGCAATTAAAAATTAAATATTATTGCTTCATGTATGTTTGATCTGGATGATTTCATCTATGGCAAAATATATCACTGCAGAGGATTTGTTGGTGATTTTAAAATGGTTTTAGAGCATTTTTAGAGCATGAGCATAGATTGGCCCAAAAGAAAAGCTTGTTTCAGCGGACAGGTTAAGCTAAGGTCACCTGGGGAAGCACGTCAGTTTTACGGCAAGGATGAAAGGTGATCAGCCTGGAGACTCACTGGTGATGACCATGAAAGAAGGTTTGGAAATTGAGGACACACATCTGGCCGCCAGAGTCCAGGTGCAATCATATACAAGGAGGAAGCTTCCTGGATAATTCCCCCCAAATATCACCCTGACACAGTATATGTACTAGTCCTTCTTTGAATTCATCCAAAGTGTTTTAGAGATTAGAGTACCAAAACGACTTTGCTATGATAATAGGACCCATGTTTTAAGAACTTATTTTGTAAAGTTGCTGGTCTAGGCCCTTTCTACACATTATCTTATCCAATTTTTATAACAGCCCATTTTATAGAAAATAACTGAGGTTTAGAGTTATACGGTGACTTGCCCGAGGTCACAAGCTAGTAAGCGACAGAGCTGGGATTTAAAACGTGGTTTTACCTTAGGGGGTTCCTTTAATGGCATTCTTTGAAGAAAGAGGAGGCAGAGGGAAAAGACGGAGAAAAAATCTGAGAAAATGTTACAGAAACGCTGAGCCAGCTGCACCCAGTTTTTCAAACTATTTCTATCTGATAACTCTACCTCCATGGGGCAGTCATTTCATCAGCCACGGTAACACAGGTGGGCCAGGCCAGGCCATGCCCTTGGTAAGTATGAACTGAAGGCCTGAATGCGGTTTCTGCCCAATATCCCCAGCCACTAGGTGAGAGCCACGGGGATCCACCCTGGAGAGCGCCTGTAGCCAACTAGTCTGCCTGCAGTTTTCACAGTGATGAGTGAGCCATTGGCAGCACCTAAAAGCACAGAATCTTCTTTTTGAGAAAAATGACTTGTTTGTATTGTGGTGGAGCCTCCTGTCTTTGCTGGAATAATCAGTGTCAGCTAAGATTTGGAAAAGTGTTAAACGTGGTCTCATCATCTGTTTTCACTGTTCCTCCCTTCTTATTCTCTTTCCATTTATTGAGTGCTTTCTGTGTGTCCAGCATTATCCTGGGCATTGTGCATATCCTAGCCGTAATATTCAAACCACAAACTTATTCTACATTTATTTCTACTTTTAAAAAATCTTAAAGTTCATGTTGATTTTATGAATCGCTTTTGGTTGTGGGTCACTGACCACATAACATCTAAATACCTGAGCCTGGTGTTCGTTCTCACTACGTGCTGCCCATCTGCCTTGCCCAGCTCATTCCTTGCCAGCCATTTCCAGCTCCTCTGAGATTTTCATTATTTCAGGGGCCATACTCGGTCCATGGGTGATTCCATGCTTTTGCACCTACTGTCTTGTGTTTAAATACCTTTCCCACTTGTCAGTGTGCTCCTATTCATCCTTCAAAACCCTTCTCCCACATCCCCCTCAGCCCCCCAGAAGGCCTTCCTGATTCCTTGTCAGGCAAAGTGAGTTGTCCTGTCTTCTGTTTTCATGAATCTGTTCATAATCCTTTGACAAATATTTACTAGGAGGACTTCTCTCCCAGTGGAATTATGAAATCCTCAAGGGCTGGGATTATGTTTCATTTACCTTTGTCTCTTTCAGGCCTGCCTGTTATAGTAGTTCAGTAGAGGTTTTGTTGAATAAATTAATACAATTACACAAAATTGAAACTGTCAGGTAACCAGGGATGTGGGGGTGTTCTTAAGGGACAGGAAGGCTCCCAGTAAGAACATTATTCCTAAATGTGTAATGTTTAACAGACTTGGAATGAGATGGTGAATATGAAAGAAATAACCAGAGTAATTAAACATGTTAAAATGAATATATTGCATGGTATTTATAAATATAAAGAAATTCACAATAGAGATGTGGTGTTTGTTGATCTGAAATTATTTCTGGAGGTGATATGGAGGAGGTCAATTAGAAACATGTGTGTAAGAAATGGGAAGGAAGGATCTCTAGTTGATGGGAAGATGGGCCCAGAAAGCCTTCTGCATTGAGGGAAAAAGAGCATGAATCCTAGTGTGGCTAAGCCAAGTGCCTGGCACCTGGCCGGTCCTTAGCAAATGAGTGGTGTTGCTAGAATGTCTGGAGCATCCCCCTGAGTGCCTTATCTACTCCAGTGTTCAGGGAACAAACACTAGGGATCAATTGAGATAAAGAGTTATCAGCTTCATTACCTGAAACACACCTTTCCTGGAAAACTGTGGTGAAAGGGACACCCACGCCCTAGACCAAAGCTCCAAACCTAAGCCCAGCTGGAATTCCTGTCCACCCCTTGGAGAACAAGGTCTATAACAAAGATGCTCAGCCCTCACGGAAAGTCACAGTCACCTAATGAACTCATTCAGTGGCACACTGGAGTGAGCCAGAGAGTGGAGGAAAAAACTATGGGCTCCTAAGGCTGCTTCTGGAAGCCAGACCCTTTGCCCTGCACCAGAGTGAGGGCCACAGGGACCCAGATCCTCACCAGTCAGTGGGAGGACCAGGGGGAGAGAGGGGATAGGAAGTCTGCTTCCTTCTCTCTCCAGAACCCAAGTGGCCACGCCCACTAGTGCCACAGTGTTTGTGGTCAGATAAATGACTTCTCTTTGGGAGGGTGAGCAGGGTATGGAAAGAGGGGCCACCAGTGTTTGCCCCTACATATTTGTCTCCTTAAAAATGCAGTTAATTCTTGTCCCCTCTGCTGAAATGGGGCAGAAAATGGAGTGGAAATAATAATTTCTGCACAAAACATGCTCTGCAGAAGGTATGTTTGGGGCTCAGCAGGGCTGTTCTGCAGGTGTCAGAGGTGAGGGAAGAGAGATGAAGAGACAGGCATGCGTGCGTGGTGGGGGCTGAGGGTGACGGGCCAAGCTGAGGCTGACTTTCAGGTCTGTAGCTCTGGGGCACCAGTTCTATGGGAAGGCGGACATGTGGCTGTGCTGGAGGGGTAGTCCTTAAAGGTGGTTAGAAGAGAAGACTGTGGAAGACGAGGCAGGACCCATGGGGCTGGAATGAGCCTGTCATCTGTTATCAAGTCTAAAAGGAGCCTGGAGTGTTTGGGCCAATTGCCCTCCTTGTCCGGATTTGTGAAGGGTTTGGTAACCCCCTGTGACCTGCAATATTAGCAGAATCACAGTATGTAAGAGTCGAAAAGCACTGGATGACCAACTATTGCAACCCTCTTATTTTACAAACGAGAAAACAGAGGCCAAGAGGGATTCTCTGCCAGCCTCACGGTTTGATTACACTCTTCGAAAACATCATAACTCTCCGCAATTGTTCTGTGGTGACACTCAAAAGACTATCCTTGTCATTTCAAAGGTGTCAGGTTTCAGACACGGGACACAAACCTATGATTTACAAGAATGCCTCTTTATGTTACGGCCTCTTAAGGACTCATCATTGGCTACTGAAGTTTAAGGTCACTGCAGTGTGAAAGAAGTGTTAAACTATATATAGTTAAGGGCAGCAGGTAGTGCTAAATTGACTATCTGTGAGCATCTTTATGAGCCATAAACGCCAACATCTTTCTTTCATTACCCTTAAAGTCTGTTTACATAAAAGATAAGGGAAGGCCCAGCTCGGGGAACCCATTGAGAATTAGTGGGAGTGTCTAGCAGGAAGGAATAACAGGAAGTCTGCTTGTAACACAAATGACCAGACTGTTAAGACAGGCAGCTTACAGACAGAGGACTGAGGACTTGGCTTATTTTTTCTAGAACTCACTTGTCACACTAATGTGGAACCAGGCTTAATACAGAGGACACAGTGAAGAAAGGCCTTTGTGGCTGGTGCTCCATTCTTCCTTAGCCCCATGTGGTTGAGCAAACAGCCTTCCATTGCCGAGGGCATACCACAGATTGGCCCTATCAACACCCAGGCAGAATTGGAAAACGGGCCGGCTCCTCTGCCAGACATATCTCCAGGGTCTTCTTTGTAGTTCCTCAGTGTTTCCAGCCTTGCTCCCTGCTACAGTCTGAATGTGGCCCCCAAGACTCATGGGCTGAATCCCAGCTCCCAAAGGTGGTGGTATTTGGAGGTCAGGCTTTTGGGAGTTCATCAGGTCCTTAGGACAGAGTCGTCATGAGTGAGATCAGTGGTAATTTTTCCAGTTTTATTGAGGTATAATTGATATAAGACATTGTGTAACTTTAAAGTAGACAGTGTGATCATTCGATACATATGTGTATGGGGAAATACCACAGTGAGGTTGGTTACAAATCCTTCACCTCATGTAATTGTCATTTTGTTATGGTGGGAACCTGAAAGCTCTACTTTCACAGCAATTTTCAAGTGTCCATTCAGCATCGGTCACTGCAGTCGCCACGCTGTATGTTAACTCTGGAACTTATGTAGCTTGGAGTTAAAAGTCTGTACCCTTTGCCCAACATCTATCTCCCCGTTTCACTGAGCCCCCAACCCCTGGCAACCACTGTTCTATCTACTCTTTGTTTCTAGGAGTTTGATGCTTTTAGATTCAACACGTGAGATCATACAGTATTTGCCTTTCTCTACCTGGCTTATTTCACTCAGCATAATGCCCTCAAGGTCCAGTATTGCAAATGGCAGAATTTTCTTTCTGTGGCTGAATAATATTCTGTTGTGCGTGTGTATGTGAGTGTGTATGTGTGTGTATTGTATCTTCTTTATTCTTTATCCAGTCATCCTCTGAAGGGTGCTTCGGTTGTTTCCATGTCTTGGAAATGCTGCAGTGAACATGGAGGTGCAGATATCATTTTCAGAGAGTGATCTTACCTTTTTTGGATACATACCTAAAACTGGGAGTGCTGGATCCTACAGTAGTTCCGTTTTTTTATTTTGTGAAGAAATGCAGTACTGTTTCCCACAGTGACTGTACCAATTTACATGCCCACCAGCAGTGTGCAGGGGTTCCCTTTTCTTCACCCCCTTCCAAGCACTTGTTATCTCTAGTTTGTTGGTTTTTTAAATAACAGTTGTCCTCACAGGTGTGAGGTGGTATTTCCCTGTGGTTCTGATTTGCCATTCCCAGATTAATGATGTTAAACGCCATGTTATGTACCCATTTGCCATTTGTATGTATTCTTTGGAACAATATCTATTCAAGTCCTCTGTCCATTTTTAACTGGGTT
The DNA here is from genome assembly GCA_007922815.1 of Macrotus californicus. Classification (NCBI taxonomy): domain Eukaryota; kingdom Metazoa; phylum Chordata; class Mammalia; order Chiroptera; family Phyllostomidae; genus Macrotus; species Macrotus californicus. Next base: position 20,069 of record VMDR010004821.1, read on the forward strand.
GGTTTTTTGTTTATGAGATATATGAGCTCCCTGTATAGTTTGGATATTAACCCCTTGTCAAATCTATGGTTTTCAAAAAATTTCTCTCATTTAGTAGGTTGTCTTTTCATTTTGTTGATTGTTTCTTTTGCTTGAAGAAGCCTTTTAGTTTGATGTAGTCCCATTTGTTTATTTTTGCTTCTGTTGCCTTTGCTTTAGATGTCATATCCTAAAACTTATTGCCAAGATTAATAGCAAAGTGCTTTTTCTGTGTGTTTTCTTCTAGGAGTTTTATGGTTTCAGGTCTTATGTTCAAGCCATAATCTATTTTGGGTAAATTTTTCTGAGTGGTATAAGATAGGAGTCCAGTCTCATTCTTTTGCAGGGAGGTATCAGTTTTCCTACAACCACTTACTGTAAAGACTATGTTTTCTTCATTGTATATTCATGGCTCTCTAGTCTAATATTATCTAATATTGACTATATAAGAGTGGGTTTATTTTTGAGATATCAATTCTGTTCCATTGGTCTATGTGTCTTTTTTTATGCCAATACCATACTGTTTTGATTACTATAGCATTGTAATATCTTTTGAAAATGTGATGCCTCCATCTTTGTTCTTTTTCAAGATTGCTTCAGCTATTTGGTGTCTTTTGTGATTCCACACAAATTTTAGGATTGTTTTTCCTATTTGTGAAAAATGCCATTGGAATTTTAATAAGGATTGGGTTAAATCTGTAGATGGTTTTGGGTAGTGTGGATATTTTAGTAGTCTTAATTCTTCTGATACACAAACATGACATAGTTTTCCATTTATTTCTGTCTTCTCTAATTTTTTTTATCAATGTTTTATAGTTTTCAGTGTATAGATCTTTCGCTTACTTGGTTGAATTTATTCCTGAGTATTTTATTGTTTTCTGATGCAATCCTAACTAAGAATGTTTTGTTCATTTCTTTTTCAGACAGTTCATTGTTAGTGCATAGAAATTCAACTGATTTTTTATGTTGCTTTTGTATCCTGCAACTTGACTGAATTCCTGTATTAGGTCTAACAGTCCTTTGGTGGAGTCTGTAGAATTTTCTACATACAAGTCATATTATCAGCAGAGATAATTTACTTCTTTCTTTCTTATTTGGATGACTTTTATTATGTTTTCTTGTCTAATTGCTGTGGCAGGACTTCCAGTACTATGTTGAATAGGAGTGTTGAAAGTGGGCAACCTTGTCTTGTTCCTGTTATTAGAGGGAAAGCTTTTAATCTTTCACTATTAAATATGATGTTACCTATAGGGTTGTCCATATGGCCTTTATTATGTTGAGTTATGTTATTTCTGTTGCCAATTTGTTGAGAGTTTTTAATCATGAGTGGATTTTGAATTTTGTCAAATGCTTTTTCTGCATCTATTGAAAAGACCATGTGATTTTTATCTTTTATTTTATTAACACGTTGTATCACATTTATTGGTTTGCATATGTTGAACCATCCTTATATTCCAGGGATAAATCCCACTTGATCATGGTATACGATCCTTTCGATGTGGTGTTGAATTTGATCTGGTAGTATTTTGTTGAGAATTTTGCATCCATATTCACCAGGGATACTGACTGGCCTGTAATTTGCTCTTCTTGCAATGTCCTCATCTAGCTGCGGTATCAGGTAATGCTGACCTTATAAAATAGGCTTGGTAATGTTTCACTCTCTTCACTTCTTTGGGTGAGTTTGAAAAAAACTGGCATTAATTCTTTTTAAGTGTTTGGTAGAATTCACTTGTGAAGCCATCTGTTCTGCGCTTTTCTGTTTTGAGGCATTTTTGATTACTGATTCAATATCCTTATTTGCTATTGGTCTATTTAGACTTTCTATATCTTCATGGTTCAGATTTGGTAGATTGTATGTTTCTAGAAATTTATCCATTTTTTAAGGTTTTCCAGTTTGTTGGCATATAATTGTCAACTATTGTCTCTAATTTCGTTTATATTTCTGTGCTGTCAGTTGTAATATCTCTTATTTCATTTATAAGTTTATTTGAATTTGTTCTCTTTTTCTTGGTAAATATAACGAAAGTTTTATAAATTTTACTTTTCTAAAAATTCTAAGTTTTATCTTTTCTATTTTTATATACTTTATTTTGTTTATTTCTACTCTGATCTTTGTTATCACCCTCCTGTTGTTAACTTTATGCTTAGTTTGTTGCTGTTTTCCTAGTTCCTGCAGATGTAAAGTTAGTTTCTTTGTGTCTATGAAATATTTTTTTTTTGTAATGAAGGCATTTATCACTATACACTTTGCTCACCACTGCTTTTTACTGCATCCTTTAAGTTTTGATATGTTGTGTTTCCATGGTTGTTTGTTTCAAGAAATTTTATATTTCAACTTTAATTTAATCATTACCAGGAGTTGTTAAGGGGTGTGTTGTTTAATTTCCACATGTTATTTAAATATTTGTTTTCTTTTGTTATTTATTTCTAGTTTCATACCATTGTGGTAGAAAAAGCTAATTGATATGATTTCAATCTTTTAAAATTTTCTGAGACGGGACTTCTGGTCAGATGGTGGCGTAGGCAGACATGGCTCACATTTTTGTACAACCACATCAAAATTACAACTAAAATATAGAACAATCATCACTCAGGAACGACAGAAATTAAGCTGAATGAAAGTTTGGCAACTACAAAATTGAGCTCAATGGAAGTCTGACAACTATGGAATTAAAGAAACCACATCTACCCAGAATGGTAGGAGGGGCACAGAAGAAAAACTGGCTGGTCCCACATCAACGTGGATAAAAATTTGGGAGGGATATCTCAGGAGTGAGGAGTCCCAGACCCACATGAGCCCTCCCCAGCCCAGGATTCCAGTGCCAGGAAAATAAATCCCCACAACTTCTGGCTGTAAAAACATTGGGGATTGAGTCAGGGGAAGACACTGCTGGAGCCCCAAGCAGTTCCTCTTAAAGAACTCACACATGGACCTACTCAGACTCCCTCCCTCTGAGCTCCAGCACTTAGGTAGCAGCTTGAAAGGCACCAGTGGCATACAGGAAGAAACTGAAGTGTCTCACATTAAGGCAAGCAGAGGCCATTGTCCCTTTTCTGAACCTTCTCCCCACAGAGCCACAGAGCTGGCAAGCTGGTGCCATATCTGAGACTTCATCAACCTGGCTAACACTGTTTGATCCACCTTGGAGATCCTCAGAGACTCCACTCCACCCAAATTACAGGCCCACCCAAGCTGCTTTTCTATATGAATGGCTGGTCTTGGCTCATGCTTCACAACTTCCTAAATCTTCTCAAACAAGCAACAGCTGGCCTCAGTGAGCCCTAGGCCTGGCACCAGCAATGGCCAGCCTAGATTCACAGGTTGGCTTTGTCTGGGAACATGTAAGCCCAGCACAAGGAGCAGTCATTTCAGATTTGCTTTATATTAGGTTCTCCAATGTTGGGCACATATACATTTACAATTGTTCTATTGCCTTGATGGACGGACTCCTTTATCAATATATAATGACCTTCGTTTTCCCTTATACCTGGTTGACTTAAAGACTACTTTATTTGATATAAGTATAGCTATCTCTGCTCTTTTGGGTTTCCATTTGCATAGATTTTTTTTTTTTTTGTCTCCTTACTTGTAGCCTACATGTGTCCTTGAAAAAGTGAGTCTTTTGTAAGCAGCATATAATTGGGTATTTTTTTTAACAGTTAATCCTTCAGTGCCTTTGATTAGAGAATTTAGTACATTTTCACTTAAGTAAATATGATAGGTAAGAATTTACTATTGCCATCTTATTGTTTTCTGGAAGTTTTGTAGGTTCTTTGTTACTTCTTTTCTTGCTGTCTTTTGTGTGTATGTGTGTGTGTGTGTGTGTGTGTGTGTGTGTGTATGAATGGATTATACTCCTTAGTGATATACCATGATTTCCTTCTCTTTATCTTGTGTCTTTATTTTATCATAGGTTTTTGTTTTCTGGTTACACTATTGTTTACCTGAAACATAGATATAATAGTCTATTTTGAACTGATAACTTCATATGCAAAAACTTTAACATTATAGGGAATCAACAGTAGACTAGAGGAAACAGAGGGTCAAATGAGCAATTTGGAAGATAAGGAAGCAGAAAACGCCCAATAGAACAGCAGAAAGAAAAGAAAGAATTAAGAATATGAGGTTAGTGTAAGGAGCCTCTGGGACAAGGGTACCAACATTCACATTATGGGAGTGCCAGAAAGAGATGAGAGAGAGAGCAAGAAATTGAAAGCCTATTTGAAAAAATAATGACAGAAAACTTCCCTAACCTAGTGAATGAAATAGATATTCAAATCTAGGAAGTGCAGAGAGTCCAAAATAAGATTTACCCAAAGAGGCCCACACCAAGAAACAATTAAAATTAAAATGCCAAAAGTTGAAGGCAAAGAGAGAATCTTGATCTTAAAAGCAGCAATGGAAAAACAGTTACCTACAATGGAGATCCCATTGTGCTATCAGCTATTTCTCAACGGAAGCTTTGAGGGCCAGAAAGGATGAACATGAAATATTCAAAGTGAAAGAAAGCAAGGATCTACAACCAAGATTACTCTACCCAGCAAAGCTATTGTTTAAAATCAAAGGACAGGTAAAGAGCTTCCCAGACAAGAAAAAGCCAGAGTTTATCACCAGCATACCAGCATTACAATAAATGTTAAAGGGCCTTCAAGAGGAAGAAGGAGAAGAAGAAGAGGGAAAAGAAGAAGAGGGAGAAGAAGGAGAAAAAGAAATATGAATAATAAAATGGCAATAAATATATGTCTATTAACAATTACTTAAAATACAAATGGATTAAATGCTCAAAAGACGTACAGTGACTGAATGGATAACAAAACAAGACCCTTACATGTTCTGTCTACAAGAAACTCACTTCAGATGGGAAGACATACAAACTGAAAGTAAAGGGATAGAAAAAGATATTTCATGAAAATGGAAACAAGCAAGAAAAGCTGGGGTAGTAATATCTCTACCAGACAGAACAGACTTTAAAACAAAGGCTGTGACAAAGGACAAGGAAGGACCCAGCAACTCTACTGCTTGGCATTTATCTGAAGAAACTCTAAATGAAGAGATATATACATCCATACATTTATTGCAGCATTATTTACAATAGCCAAGATATGAAAGCAACTGAAGTATCCATCAATAGATAAATGGATAAAGGAAGAAGTGGTGCATATATACAGTGAAATATGATTCAGCCATAAGAGAGAATGAAATCTTGCCATTTGCAACAACATGAATGGACCTAGAAGGTATTATGCTAAGTGAAATAAGTCAGAGAAAAACAAATGCCAGATGATTCATTTGTGTGCAGAATCTAAAAAACTAAATGAACAATCAGGACAGAAACAGACTCATAGATACGGAGAACATTTTGACAACTGACAGATGGGAAGAGTGTTGGGAAGATGGGTGAAGAAGGTGAAGGGATGTAGAAATACAAATGGGCAGTTACAGAACAGTCAGAGGGTGCAGGGTGCAGCACGGGTATATAGTCAATACTGTTGTAATGACTATATATGGTGTCAGATGGGCACTGGGATTAGTGGGGTGATCGCTTCATAAGTAATATAAATGTCTAATCATGGTATGTTGTTAATCATCTTGTTATGTTATATATTCATTAAGAAATTATTGTTATAGCTATATTTAATACTTTGTCCTTTAATTTTTATATTAGATTTAAGTAATTAACACACCTTCATATGATAGTCTTAAAGTATACTGAATCTATTTACTTAACTTTACCAGTGTATTGTAAATCTTCATGTTTTTATGTTACTAGTTAGTACCATTTTATTTCAGCTTGAAGGATTCCTTTCAGCATGTCTTGTTAAGGCAGGTCTGATGGTGATAAGCTCCCTCAGCTTTTGTTTCATAGGGAAAGTTCTTCTCTTGCCTTCATTTCTGAAGGACAACTTTGACGGGTTAAGTGTTTCTGGTTGGCAGGTATTCTTTCTTCATCCGGCACTTTGACTTATCAGCCCACTGTTTCCTGGCCTGCAGAAGTTTCTCCTGAGAAATTCACTGATAACCCTATGGGGTTCTGTTGTACCAGGGATTCTATTTCTCTTGCTGCTTTAAAATTTTTCCTTGTTTTTAGATAGTTTTATTATAATGTATTTTATGCAGATCATTTTGGATTGAAATTTTGGGATCACTTATTAGCTTCATGAATGTGGATGTCAACATCTCTGTCTTGGTTTGGGGTTCTCAGCAATTTTTTTCTTGAAATAAATGTCTACCCCTTTCTCTCTATCTTCTCCTTTGGGAAGTCCAGTGATATATAGATTGTTTATTTTAGTGGTATTGCATAAGTCCCATAGGCTTTCTTCATTCTTCTCTCTTTTTGCTTCTCTAACTATATAATTTCAAATGATCTTTCTTTGTGCTTATTGATTCTTCTGCTCAATGCAGTCTGCTCTTGAAGTTCTCTGTTGAATTCTTCAGTGCAGTCATTGTCTTCTTTCACTCCAAACTTTTGGTTTGTCTTTTTAAAATATGCCTTCCATCTCTTAGTTAACTTCTCATTTTGTTCTCGTACTGTTTTCTTAATTTTGTCATATCGTTTAATTTGTGTTCTGTTGTAGCTCTCTGAACATATTTAGAACACTGTTTTGAATTCTTCATTGGGCAGTTCTTCTATCTCCATTTCTTTGGGGTTAGTTTTTTAAAGTTTACTGTGTTCTTTTAATAAAGTTGTTTTTCTCTGATTCTTTGGCAGAATCCATGCCAGCACCCTAATCTTGAACTTCTAGCCTCCAGAACTCTGAGAAATAATTTTGTGGTTCATGAGCTACTCTGTATGTGCTGTTTTATGTGCTATAGTAGCCTGAGCAGACTAAGACATGCCTACTGTTCCTCTGGGTACAGCACCTGAACTGAGTCTGATGTGTTGTGGTTGGCAAATGCACTTAGAGAGGAAATGCAGGTTATTATTTGTTCTCCCTTAGAGGCTCTAACCACAGTAGGTAATTGAGGGAAGGGGAGGGAGTGATAGAGGAAAGGATAGGAAAATGACTCCAATCCAGTCCAAACTAGTAATCTAGTAATACTGATATGATAGTTAACATGTATTGAGATTCAAATACGTGCAAAACGCTATTCTAAGCATTGTATAAATGTCAACTCATTTAATTATTATAGCACAATGGTGTAGGTACCACTATTAACCTTTTGTTACACACGAAAAAATTTGGGCTTAATTTGGTGGGTCTGAGACAGGATAGTAAGAAGCTAGGAAAATTCCTTGGAAGGTGGAATAGGACAACTGAAACAGATAAATGACCGAACAAAATGGCAAAGCAATTTACAGCCAGACACAGAAGTTCACCTCCCTGGAGATAGTATTTAGACCTCAGCTGTGTGTTTCATCTCCAGGTCCAGAAAAGCTGCTAAACCAGGTGGGCAATGCCAGGACCAGATGCAATGACTAATGACCCCCTGGCCTGTCACTGACCAGTCATTGGAGACCATGACCCGTAGAGAGCACACCTGGAAAACTGATGGATATTCTACAGAAATCCTCCCCTGAGACCTCCCCACCTGCAAGAGAGAAAAGCTTTAAGACAAAGGACCAAGCACTCCATCACGCGCGTGCTCGGTCTCTCTCTCTCTCTCTCTCTCTCTCTCTCTCTCTCTCTCTCTCTCTCTCTCTCTCTCTCAGGAGTAGCTGGTGCCATTCCCTTTTCCCTCTTCTTCCCTTTCTTCTTCCCCCACAGGCATGCATCTTCTAAACTCTACGGGACCTCGAGACTTGCAATCAGGGTAGATATGGGCAGCAGCAGCTCATCCCAGGCTAATCCTCTGAACCTGTCTCCAAGGCCCCCTTCTCTCTGACTTCCCAGTGACCCAAGGCAGCTTTGCCTAAGCTCTCCTGTTGCTTCTTCTGTGCTGAGACCTTCCTTGTTTCACTGTCTCCGGCTTTAATAAACATACCCTCATAGTCACCTGACTCATGTTGTGAAATGTTTCCTACTCAAAGTCAAGAACCCACACACTACCAGCTGGCCTGAGGCAGACCCACTCAGGGCCAGGTGCACTGTCTAGTAACAAGCCCAAGGTCACTCACTGACTAATTGTCAGAGTGGGAACCTCTTTAATGACACAGATCAGTGATCAGTCTTAGATAGTCCCACTACTGTCCTTGCTCTCTTTGAATGTGACATCTAGGAAGATCTAGCAATGGGCTGTGGTGACAGAGAAGGGGCTGGTCCCTGTATTCCCACAGTGGTCTCTGTGTTCCTTCCCCCAGTCTCTGGAGTAGTTGGTCTCATGTGCTACCTGGGTGGACCACCTGCACGGCATAAAAATGGGCTTTAGGCTTTCAACAAAAATTAACGACTATCTTTAAAATCAACACGACATGCAAGAATTGAGCTCATTTATACTCATAAGGTCTGTTGACATGTTTGGGGGGAAATATAAACCCACAAATCTCTTTTTTCAGGCTTTGAGGTAGTAGAGGACCTCATTTAGAATTCAAGAATGAGGAATATAGCCTTTCTTTTGTAAAATGTACCACAAAGGACATGCAATTCAAAATCCATTAGAAAGGCCCAAGGGTTTGGAAGTTCCAGGGAACAACATTTTAGAATACTATAGTATTTGCCACAGGAGATGTAAATGTCTCCGAGTAGATGATGGAAATCAGTTGCAGCTTTGGTGTGTATATAACAGGAGCCTTTAGCAAAGAGGCAAAGGCTACATGCATTTTTGATGATCGAACAGGAATGCAATTGCAAGAAATTGCTTCATCAATGTGCACTGGGTTCCCATGGGCTGAAAAGGGAGGGCAGAGAAATCCCTCGAGAGGACTGGTTTACATCTCCAGGAATTCCTTCAAGGTCACTCATAACTAACAATCACATGGTGTATTTTAGTTTTGAACAAGATATGAAAATATGCAAAGAAAAATACAGAGAGTATTTTAGCCACAAAAGAAGAATAAAAAATTTAACTCATCATTTGTAACCCCAAAAGCAGAAGCAGCCCAAATATCCATTGACAAGTTGATAGATAAATAAAATGTAGTAATACATACAACGAAATATTATTCAGCCTTAAAAAGGAAGGAAATTCTGATACGTGCTACAACTTGGATGAACCTTGAGGACAGTATGCTAAGTGACATTAAGTAGTTAAGGTTATTATCTCCTTAAGGACATTGTACTAACCCAGTCACCAAAAGGCAAGTATTGTATGATTCCACCTATATGAGGTCTATAGAGTATGCATGTTCTTAATGACAAGAGTAGGATGGCGGCTCCCATGGACTAGGTGGGATGTGGGGAGAACAGAGAATTCTTTAATGAGCATGGAGTTTCAGTTTTGCAAGATGAGAGCCTTCTGGAGAGTGGTTGTATGACAGTGTAAATATACTTAACACGACTGAACTGTATACTTAGAAGGGGTTAAGATGGTAAATTTTATGTACATTTTGCCACAATTGAAAATAAAAAATAAAACAAAAAATTTAACTCATCAAATCTGAAACGTACAATTAAGATCACTATAACTCGTTTCTATGGTAAAGGAAAAAGCCTCTTAAAGTATCTCTGTAGTTCCCTGTCTCAAACCACGTAAGTTCAATTAAATTGTGAACTATGTTTGATTCCTCTAAATATTATCTCCCAAGAATTTTCCTATAAAAATTTTTCTACTTGGCCCTGGCTGGTGTGGCTCAATGGATTGAGCACAGGCCTGTGAACCAAAGGGTCACTGGTTCAATTCCCAGTCAGGGCACATGCCTAGGTTGTGGACCAGCTCCTTGGTGAGAGGCAACCACACATGGATGTTTCTCTCCTTCCCTTTCTCCTTCTCTTCCTGTCTGTCTAAAAATAAATAAAATATTTTAAAAAAGGATTCAGATGATTTTAAAAAAAATTATTCTACTTGGATAAAGGCCTATGCAGAAGTTCTCTTAGTCCTGGCACACAGAAGGCAAATTCAGTAATGAAAACCTAGGGATCAGTAGTCATCTCAGCTTTCCTGACAAATTGAAACTCCGTTGTTTGTGACTTCACACTGCAATCTCTCTCTCTCTCTCTTGCCCTCCATCCTCTCCCCACCCCCCTCCTTGAGCTGCTGGTCAACCAGTTAGCTTTAAGTTACACTAGGGCCACACTCATTTCTCCTACTTACTGTCACATACCTGCCGAGTGCTTTTGTAAATCATGTCATGGGCCACCAGTGCAATTGGGTAACAGTATAGGGTGGTGAACACCAATTAGGCAGTGCCAGCCATAGGGGCTCAGAAAATACTTGTTACATTAATGAGTCAAGGCATGAATGAGGCTTGAGGATGAATCTCACTCCCATAGGAAGGACAGGTGGTAACGTTGGCCTATAAAAGTCCTACAGCATCCTCATAATTGATCATGTAGAGGCAGTTTTAATTATAGAGCAGAATGCACATGGGCCTGTGCTAGCTGAGGATGACACTCTCAATATATGAAGACCCCACACCAAAAAGGACCCATTGCCAACAACTCCTTACTGGCGTTTCTGGTCCTGTCTCTTCCCAGCATCATTACCGAACAGCTTCAAGCACCTCCGCCAGTTGGTGTTCATTTCAGAGTCATTGGAAAGCAGAGAGTTCTCTTCTTTCTGGGATACACATGGCATTGGGTAGGGTCAGGGAGGCATTTCAGTCCTCTGCCCGTGTTTAAACTGGGGCTCAAAACTGGTTAAAATGAACACCTTCGAGATTTTAAGGGAAGGAAGTCTTTATTTTATTTTTAATTTTTTAGTGTATATATATTTTTTGTCTTCACCTGGGGAAATGTTTTTATTGCTTTTAGAGAGAGAGGAAGAGGGAGAGAGAAACATCAGTTAGTTGCCTCCCACACATGCCCTGACCAGGAATTGAACCTGCAACCTTTTGGTAAACAGGATGATGCTCCAACCAACTGAACCACCCTGCCAGGGAGGGAAGGAAAGTCTTTCTAAAGAGAAGCCAGATTGTTCTCTCCACAAGGATGTTACATGAGTTACCTGAGTCTGCTGTAATAAATTACCCTAAATAGTGTGCCTTCAAATAACAGAAACTTAGTCTGCCTTAGTTCAGGGGGCCAGAAATCTGAAATCAGATGTTGGCAGAGCTGCATTCCCTCCAAAGTCTCCACAGGTGCATCATCTACCCTTTCCCAGCTCCAGGGATGCCGGGTGTTCTTTGACTCTGATCGCAGAATCCAGTCTTTTCCTGTCTTTCTGTGGCCTTCTTCCCTGTGTGAGTGAATCTCTCCAACCTACCTCTGCTTTTTTCTTATAAAAACACTTGTCATTGGATTTAGGGACAAGCCAAATCCAGGATAATCTAATCATGAGATCCTTAATTATATTTGCAAAAATCTTCCTTCTAAATAAGATCACATTCACAAGTTTTGGTGCTTAGAACTTGGGTATATCTTTTGGAAAGCCACTATTCAATTTACTGAGGGTGGAAATCTTTTAGCTGAGATTGGAGCAGCATTGGCTAGCTTCTGCTCTGCGTTTCTCTCTTCTCTGGGCCCCAGACCTCCCCAGCCTAGGCCCAGGATCCCAGGAACGGAGTCTCATCCCTCCCTGCCAGCCCGCCCCCCGCCCCCTCCGCATTCCCCTACCACCTCCTGTCCTCTCCCCTCCAAGCAGAAAATGCCCTTTTAAACTCATGTGCCTGAAGAAGTGAAACATTTTGTCAAGGTCATACAACAAATTAGCAGAGGCAGGGCTGGAGCTCAGAGTTCCAGATTTCTAATCCAATGTCCTTTCTGAAGCAGTTATTTTAAAACCATCTTGCTGTGGTTGTAAAGCCCGGGGAGCAGAGCTTTTGGATTGGAACATTAAGCTTCCTGCATTCCTGGCAGCCTTTACAGGCTGTTTCCAAAGAAACTTATCAGCCTGTCAACATTCTCACCAGCCCCTCTTACCTTCCCAGCGTCACAGGCACGACAAAGTGCAGACAAACGCGCTTCTCACAGCCTCCTCAGCCAATTGCTATCTAGGCAATTTTTCATGTCTCATGTCCAAGGCATATGGTGGCAGCAACTTTCAGGCAGCTGCGCCATGCACTACTTCTGTGAACGATGCTGTCAATTTTTATTTTAACCCTCCTTTATTCACAGTTTGATTTCATTTAGGGTTGGCCTGACTTCCTGTTCAAGTGCCAGGCCTGCGGCCCCACAGTAACTGGCAGAGCTATCTAGCCATGGATCCAAAGCAAGAACTCGGCCCTAAGGCTCTTGTACAGGAGTTTGGCTTCCGGGTTAACTCAGCCTTCCGGAGCAGCTCCCAGTCCTGAAGCAGCGGTCCAGAGAGAGCGACAAGGAATTCCAACTCTGCTTTCTGTTTCCTGGAACCTCACTGGCTTGGAGATTGTTGTGTTTTTTTTTCTGTCCCTGGTCCAGTTCTTTCCCAGATCAGGTTTTTGAGGGGGAAGAATAGATAGACCGCATCATAGGTCTCTGAAATGATAGCTCCCTTGAAAGGTTTTTAAAGGGATGGGGATCAAGTATTCTGAACGTGGCCTTTGAGTGCTTATGAAATCAGAAAATGCTTTCTTTAGTCCCAGATTCATCTCAGGTTAGACGTGAAGGCACAAAGCTTTTCTTTCAGCAAACTCTAAATAGAAATGCAGTATAGAAAATAGAAGCGAGGCCACAGAAGCCCATTTCCATTACTGTCTCAGCTGGAGTCTCAGGGTGATCAGCAGGAGCCGTACCATGGCAAGCGAGGGGCAGAATTCAGCTTCCGGGCTGCTGCCGGAGTGACGACCCGTGAACATTCTTCTTGTCTGTATGCTCTGATTTACTTGACATAAGCCCACTGTAAATGTCCACCTTGTTGTAAAGCTCATTTACAGTTGGTGGTGGTGGTGGGTGTTTTTTTGTTTTGTTTGTCGTTTTTAATCAGAGAGGTTAAAACCTAAGAAAAACAGATGCAAACCTAAGATCAAATTTGACCTCAGTGGGAAGCCCAGGACTCGGGAAGAGTCAGAGGGTAAAGTGAGTCTGATACATACCAGTTACCATAGGCCATGGACACCACAGTAGAGGTTGGAACTGAGCAAGTAGGAAACGAAGCTGGAAGTATAGGACAAAAGTAAACATGGCTTTCAGATCTTCTCTCCTCCCTAACAGGAGACCAAAAGTCAGAGTATGGTACCCTACACACATTCTCATATGTAAATTATACAGGTCCTGTAAAATGAGGACTTACAGATTCCTGAGGTTTCCCACACTTTGCAAAGTCAAATACTGTTATCCACTCAAAGTCTTCCCTGGTTTCCTTCACCATTTATTCCAAACCAGCAGTTTCTTGTGTACACTCATGAATGGGACTTTGGACCTCTTCAGAGTTACATGGAAATGATGAAACTGTGGCTCAGAGAAATTAAGAAATTTGCTAAAGGTCACACAGGTAGTAATTCTCAAAATCAGGAATCAAAACAAGTAATTCCCAATCTAAAGCCAGTGTCCTTTCTCTATTTGTGGAAGATAAATAAGCATTTTAGGTACATAAAGCTTGATTTGCCAACATGGCACCTATTCGGGGAGACACAACAGGTAACAGGTAATGAACTAGGAGAAAATCTAGGCTAGAAATGCCAGTTTGAGAGTTATTTCTTTGAAAGTTAGGAGGCTGATGAGAATGTTCAGTGAGAGAATGTTGAGGGAAGTAAAAATGCTTGATGATAAACTCAGAAGAAATTCCCCAGTTTAAGGAGGGAAGGACAAATGTGGGCAGAGAAGAGAGAGAAGGAGCCATGAAGGGGAGTGGTAAGAGGACCAGGAGAGGCTAGTGCCGTAGGGACAAAGTTGTGGTAGGGTTACAAGAAGGAGGCAGTGCTCAGGAGGGTTTATAGAGATAACAGTTTGTAGGGGAATACGATCCAAGAAGAGTCTGTTCGAATTAAAGTTAAAGAGGCAATTGACATTGGAGGTCTTCCATCTAGACCTGAATATTGAAGTATTTTCTTGACTTCTCCAAATCATGTAATCAGTTGTCCTGAACATCCATCTTCCTTCTATAATCTGATGCTTTTTCATGGTTCTCATTTCAGTGACTGTGTCTATTCCTTATTCTGTTATCCAAAAGTAGCCCTTGGTAACATCTTTCTCACCTACTGTATACAGTCCAACATCTTCCATGCTGCAAGGAAGGCTGGGAAATTGGCTAGAGTTGGCTTGGACCAGGGTTTGGCAAACGTTGTTTATAAAGGGCCAGCTAGTGAGTATTTGAGGCTTTGTAGGCCATGTACTCTCTGTTGCAGTGACTCAGGTCTTTCCTCGGAGTGCGAAAGCAGCCATAGACAACAGGTAAATGAGTGGACATGTCTGTGTTCAATAAAATTTTATTTAGAAAACCAGAGAGCAGGCTAGATTTGGCTCAGGGGTAGTTTTCCGACCTCTGGCTAGACAAAACCTGGCCTCCCTCTAAGTTGGGCACACTGTACCTCCCAACATTGTCTTGATTCTTTGAGGAAGTCAGAGAGGACTGGCTGTTACTGGTTGCCCATTAATAGTGTCTGCCCTGCCTGGTCATTGACATTCACTTCTCAGGCAGGGGAACTGCCCCTTCCTACTACCAACAACCACAAACTGTTGGAGGTCTTGCTGAATGACGGAAGCTGTCTTTTTGGTTTTTTAATAGAGTGCAGTTGAACGTTCGTTACACTCTCCCCCCAACTATTGCTGGTAGAAGAGTTAGTCACTGATCAGTGACTTTGGCAAAGGGACCCACTAATTCTCCAAGTCACCAAATTATAAAATTTCTAAACTGATGATTCGGCTCTTGAAACTTGATGGAAGGGAAAGTAGGATTGAAATAGCTGGTGGGAGCTTTGAGGCCAGAGCACCTGTGCCGGGGTGTATGTTAATTTGTTTGGAAATATTTATCTATGCATGCATAGATGGTGCACTTGATGAGTAACTAGATTTGTGCTGCACTTACATGCTTTTTCTCTGCCTTTAATGCAATCAGTGCACATTATAGAGGCATGAATATGCAAATGTTGAGTAAAGCTTGAATTTTTTAATTAAAAAAGCTAAATCAGGGGAATTATAAGCACCCAATTTAACATTTAAATACAAAATGAAATGTTCTTCCTTATTCCCATTCATTGCCATGGATTTTGTTGATATTCAGCATGGAACTTGATTATTTGATGTCTATCTGTTTTTAGAGGAGCTGGCGTGAGTTTTGGTGAGATGGAGGGGGGTGGGGGAGGGGAGAAGAGTAAAACCGGAAGGAAAGTGTCTGTTGGAAGATGGACTTTCTTCTGTCCTGGTTGATGTTATTGGAACATGAAGCTGCTTATTGCTCGTGTACTTGTGAAGAGTACCAGCATATAAATACTCAGCTGGGAATTAAATTTCCAAAAGGACGCATTTTCCCCACTCAATTTTCTCTTAATTCAGAAAAATTACTTTTAAATTGATGTGACACAGCAGCTTATAACAGTCACATTATCCTCCCCCAGGAATAAATGCAGGCTTTGCTGTGCTCCCTTTTCAAATTGGTAAACAAATGCCCTTCTCTTTGGGCTTCACTCTTCCCAAAGAAGAAAGTGAGCCTCTGCTGGCTAGGGATTAAAGAACCCACATTGCAATCAGTTGATTATTTATTAAACACTTCCTTGTGTGGGATTCAGTACTGTCCATAATTAAATTACAAAGACTCATGCTAGGCTCTTTGGAGTTCAGAATCTTCTATGGTCTAAGCAGCTGGGTGATTTTGGACCAGAGGCTGGTCTTGATATTAATAGTAATTATACCTTATAATTATGCAGCAACTTATTCAAAGTACTTCCTCCTGTGTGTCCTTGTTTAATTCGAAAACTACCTCTGGGCCTCAGGAGGAGAATGGGTCAGGCCATTCCTAAGTCTCTTTTGGAGCTACCACTGTGAGTTCTAGAAGGTGGTTAAGCGGGGGAGGAGGGCTAGACTAACGATAATTGCACCAAATGCACCCCTAATTGGTGTGCTAGTGGAACAAGTAGCAGGAACCCTAGCATGCAGTGACAGACAGTTCTTGGTCCGTGCCTGCCAATGAGCTCTCCGAATTTGTCAAGCTCTGCACTTAGGTTTCCTGGTTTGGTTTCTTTGCATAAGGAAAATTCCTCCTGCAGCTTATTTCATCCCTAGTGTTTTATACCCATTACCATCTTCATGGCGCAAGGCACACAATCTGGGAATCTCAAAAAAATGTGAAATTCTTCAAAGGCTGAGGCCCTTCCTAAGACAATGGAGAGACAACCAAGTGTTCAGGCTGTGACTAAATGATCTAATGAGTAAGGGCCTTCAGTTCATAGCTACAGCAAAACTTTTACCCATGTCTCTCCATTACTCTGTCTTTCCTTAAATCGGATGGTTGGCAAGATGTTACTTTGTTACACCCTGTTTAAACTAAATCTTGTTTTTATTTATACTCAACTGAGTAAAATATATATTTAAAATTTTTTTAAATAATTTTTTACTTACGAATAATGATAGATTTATAGAAAAGTTGCAAAGATAATACGGAGAGCTCCTACATACCCCTCACCCAGTTCCCTCTGATGTGAGCATCTTACATTATTATAGTGCACTTGCGACACCTGAGAAATCAACCTGGATACATTACCATTAACTAAACTCCAGACTTTATTTGGATTTTACCAGCTTTAGGAAAATATTCCTAAGTTTCAGATGTCTCAGTTTCTGTATAGGGGTCAGCTCAGCTGATTCAAGTTCTATGAACCCGACTGAGCTTAGGGGATCCATGTCATTGAATCACATAATAGCATATTAGTGAAGACCTTTAGGGTCTCCACAGTGCTAACAACTTTCTATAAACGGCAAATACGCGTTTGGGGGAGACTGAAATCCCATGGGGCCAACATCACTTTAGCTGCACAGCTCTGTCCAGACAGCTCTGACCAGTGGCCACTTCATTGCTTTTCTGGGTGGCAAAGAATCCTTGCAGACACAGACACACATTCATGAGACGATGAAATGAAAAGGCCCTTATGTTGTCACGTACAGGAAGGTTCAAATTTCCATGTCCTTTGAACCTACGGAAGGAGGGATTCTGTGGCCTGAGTCAGTGCAGACTGGAGAGGCGAGGTTTATGAAAAGGGGGTGGTGAAGGCCCCTTTCCAGCTTCAAACACTGCAGCAGCAGGCCGAGTCATCCGAGACTTTGGATTGCCTGGGAGTAAGCATTTCCTTGGGCCCGTCTGTGTGGATGTGGCTAATCCCAGGTGCATGTAGAGTGGTGTGATCTTGCATGTCAACACAGCACGGAGCTCAGGAGACACTCTGTCGACATGCATAACCATTAGTCTATCTACAGCTGATGCCTCAGAGCCATCTTATTGAGACTCATGGCGACCCGAATACATTTCTCCCTAGCAGTGCAGATGGATACCAGGAAACCGAGCAGATGCATTGTAGCTAATCAGGCAGAGGCACAGCAGGGTAACTAAAAGCTAGGCTTCACATGCCTTCATGAACCTTAATTAAAGAGCTTGGTGGCTCCTTTTGTTTTATCTGTTGCCAGGGTTTGGTCTCCTATTGTGATAGCTTTTTTTCTTTTTTTGTAGTAACCATCAATTTGCTGTGATAATCTAATGGGGAGAGAGAACAGTATCATGTCTGTGGAAGAGCAGTAATGGTCGTGGCTGCCCAAGAGTTAAGGAGCTGCTTGCTGCTCCTGCAGCTGCAAACCAACACTTGCAAAAGCCAAGTGCAAGGGAGGCAGAGAGAGGGTGGGGAGGGATCCAGGGTACCCCAGAACTCATCCTGCACTGTCTTAGGCAACAGCCAACAGAAACCAAATGTCCTTAAGGGAGAGAGTGCTAAATTATTGAGCAGGCTCTTAACAGCAGGCAAGTGGAAAAGGCATCTGCAGATTTGTGTTTCACGCTCCAGTAATAAATACAGTGTTGAGAGAGGAAATCTGTCCTAGCACATTCATGGGGATGGGGACAGACTCTGCTAACAGCCTCTTCCCTCTGGCAGAGATTTGAGGCAAAGGTTGTTGGCTGGGCCCAGTGCACATGTGAGCAGGGAGAGGGAGTGAGGGTGGGAAAAAGATACCTAAGCTCAAAAATAACTAGGCTCCCTACAGTTGAGGGGTTACCACCATGGCAGTTCAAGAGAAGCCAAAGAAAAAACTGGGAGCTGTGGAGAATGTATGAAAATGTATCTTCATGCGGGCTCTAGATTGAGGGATACGATGCCCCTCAGAGCAAGCTTCTTGGGGGCAAGGACAAGCTCTTACCTGCCTTTTTCTTTCCAGTTCCTTGAATAGTACCTGGCCCATAGTACTGTACAAATAAATGCTTCTTGGGCCTAGTTTTGTAGATGCTCTTAAATGACACAATCTCATATTTGTCACTGAAACACAATAGAAAGAGACATTGTATCCTAACAATTTGCATATAAAGATAGTTGGATATTCTTGAAAAAGGCATGAGATTAAGAATCAAAAGTCCTGGGGTCTATTTGTAGTCTGCCTTTTAAATACAGAGGATTCTTTGCCAAGATACTTAACCTCTCTCCGGGCCAGTTTCTCGAGAAGATCCTATTTAAGAGTGACATAGGCTGCCAATGGGCTAGTCAAACCGCTCTAGGCTGTGGTCCCCTTTACATCTTCATCTTCCCTGAATCTAGATAAACTCCTACTTTTAGATCATCTGACTCCCCTCTTTCCCTCATCCCCCAAAGCAATGAACCACAATTGTGGGGATCAGAGAGACCAGATGCATCCAGAAATGAAGATATTCAGCGAGATTGGGTGGTTGGCCTATGTATTAGATCAGCCCTGTTTTAACAGCCCCCACCCCTGTTCTTGCCCCATCTCTGGCTCTTCAAAGGAACTGTGCTCACGTACTCATCGCTAAAAAACGTTCAATCACAGTGGCTGGAACCGGTGACCTGCCTGACTTCCACTCCCCGCTCCTGTCCCCTGTCCCTTAGACCATCTGGCTTCTCGTTCCGGATCATGATATTGACCTCAGGTCTGCCATGTTTTGGTGGCCCATTGGACATTTCCCGGTGTGCTTCTCTATAGAACACAACAGATCTGAGAGAGTGCTAAAAATGAGTCTTGACATGTGTGAGTTGATGCCTGGTGTTTAGTCAATTACAATTAGTAAGTTATTAAGTCAGGCCAGAAACGGAAGCGCAGATTGGTTTTATGGTGATCTCGAACTGTACAAGAAACCAGCTGAGTAACCACATGGAGCATTTCTCAAGCCCCCATCGGGGGAAGCCCGCCATGTACTTTTTTCTAGTGGAAAAAGACAGAAGGAGAAACCATTTTGTTAACCCCTTTCTCCTCATTGGCTGATAGGTTTTTCCTTAAAGCAAATATTTTTCAAAAAGTACAGAATACTTTATTTTCATTAGTTACTTGTGAACCACGGAGTATGGGGCTCATAAAAGAAAACATTAACACTGACTATGAGTTAAGATTGGACTAGTTGATGGCACTTTAATTTCCCTTTAAATCCAACCTTGAAACATAATTAATTTCCTGTTGCTGAATTTTCGACCTATGCTGCAGACCCGCACTGCAGGGTGGAAAGTATGGATGGAGATTGGCCATTTTGACTGGAGATGACAGTCGGCTGGCCTGGAGGGCCCTTGGATTCAGGAAGCCTTCCGTCTACAGACAGCTCTTGTGTCAATTTAGGTTTATTGTGCAAATATTTCAGTACTCCCAAACAACTTTAGATTTGCTAAAAAGCACTTCTGCAATCTGAAAGTTGCAAGTTTGGGTTCATGTTTGTTATATTCCTGCTCATACTACCATTTGTCTATCTCCACAGGGCAAAGGCTTACTGGTTCTCAGCAGAGTGTCTTGGAGGATACAGCCCTGTGCACTCTCAGCAGTCCTTAATGGCATTTCTAACATGGGGTCAGATTTGTGTTCATTGTCTGCTGGTGACTCAGCATTTGAGGCCAGCTGAGCACAATGAATGTGCTACAGGGCATTTGGAAAATCACCAGAGTTAGGGAATTGATAAAGCCCTTGCATTTTCGTTACTCATCCTTATGACTCAGCCTAAAACAAAAACTGAACCCCAATTGGGTGGGTGCTGACCGTCACCCTGGAAGCTCAGGACAAGTATGCAGAGTGGAGAGGTCATGGTCCTGGTTCACTTCTGACTAGAGTGTTAATGGCAGAGACAGAAGTTAAAAAGTGAAGGTGACAGGAACAACACAGCCACAAGCAACCATCTCACCACTGGTCTCGCCTAAAGTAACCTTTCCAGCAGATTGATTTGGGTACCACCTGCTTCTAGGTTACAAGTGCTACGGTTTCCCATTTGAAACCCATGTCTACCTGAGTCAATTCTTACTAATTCATTAGATGCTTTTTAAAAAGTGGGCTAGTTAGATTTCAGCCACACACACAGACACATACACACACACTCTAAGCTAGTGAATAATGTTACTGTTCACAGTTTAGGCCTCAGGATTCTGTTCACAGAATTTTAGCAACATAAAGGAGACGGAGTAAGAAATGTGCTCATGGTGCGATTCCCTGTAGTCCCCCCTCTCCCGCCCACCCTGACCCATCTCCTACATGCACACTTCATTTTAAATGTCTCTGTGTGACTAGAAAATGTTAATGTGGCCATTGAAGGGGGATGAATAGAATGCACGTGGGGCACAGGCCCCTTATCCCCTCTTGCCCGTCCAGCTGCCTCTCCTCATTCCACATTTATGCTAATCTACCCCATCCTGACTGGCACCCGTCCTCTTGGGAAATCAAGACCTCTGAGGCTTACGATGTGACTGTGTCCTCAGGGTCATGATCCTTTGGCTTTTTTCTTTTCTGATTGATTGCAAGTCCTTGCCCTCTTATCACCAGAGCTGTCTCACTGCCTTTTTATAGATTATTCTAGGATGCTTGGGAACCCAGGCACCTGTTCTGGGCACCCTCCCTTTGAATCTCTGTATGGACAGCTCAATCCAGAATTGTTTTCAGCCTTTCCGGTAGCTTTAAGGACAAGCAGACAAACCCATCTGTGAAGTAGTTCGGAAAATCCAGGACAAGGCTGATTGCGGGAACTTGGCTGTGGGGCCAGTGTTGTGCTTGCCTTCCCATTACCCAGCTGCCCCTAATACTTGAGATGCTCAAGACTGCCTTAAATGGTTGTGTGTGAACTTCCCCTTATAATAACTAAATGGTTTCTCTTCCCAGATCTTATCTCATGAGCAAAATTACCATTTCTAAACATATTCTTTATAGATATCTGAATTCAAGGGTCTCCTAATAGTTTCTGGGCATTTAATAGACTCTCAGGGCAAGCGGTAGCAGGCTGGTTAATTTTTAGAACTGTTTCAGTAGTTGGGATTCTGAACTGGAAATGAGCTGGGTGCCTCGGGAGGCAGTGCGTTAGCTCCTCAGGCAGAGGAAGTTAAACCAGAGGGCAGTGAGGACTCTGGGGAGAGGACAGAAATATCTAATGGTCACTGGGGGCAGGCAGCCTCTGAAACAGCCCCAATGACCCTACCTCTTGGTGTGCATGCCCCGTGTAATGTACCCCTCCGAAGTGTGGGACGGACCTAGTGACTTCTAATAAATAGAAAAAGTGGGATATCACTTCTGATATTAGCTCTCAAAAGGATGCGACTTCTGTTTTGTTCACACTTCCTCTCTTGCCCTCTCCTTTGCTTGCTTGGTGAAGTCAGCTGCCATGTTGTAAACTGGGACAGAGCCAGACTCACATGGTGTGGGATGTGACCAAGAGCTCATGAGGAACTGAGGCCCTCAGTCCAGCAGCCCAGGAGGCACCGACTCCTGCCAACACTCTCTTGCACGGGCATGGAAGCAGATCCTTCCCCGCTCCAGCCTTCAGATGAGCGCAGACCCTGCCAGTATTGCATTGCAGCCTGCGAGAGGTCCTGGAGCAGAGGAGCCAGGTAAATGGCACCTGCATTCCTGACCTACAGAAACTGAGATAATAAATTTCACTCTTTCAAGCCACAATGTTTTGTAATGATTTGTTATTTTGCGGCAGGCACTTCATACAGCATGTCGAACAGTTGACTTCTGATATTTCTCCCAGACCTAGGATTTTATGAGTTTTCAGGGGTTAAAAAGTGATATTCAACGGTATCAACTATATCGATATCTAAGCTGTTCTTTCTTTCTCTTTCTCTTCCCTTCTAATGAAACCCAATAAATTGTTGTGATTATTTGTTGGGATTCACTTTCCTGTGTGTTTGGGCTTGTCAGCTGGCTGACACCGTATTAGGCTAGTTAGAGAGAGTGAAGTAATTTAGGCAAGAGTCTTCAGAAATCCTAGGAATCCACCAGGAAAAGTCCACCATCTGGTTACTCACGCAGTGCTTTTGCATGTGAAGTAAGAGCAATCACAGCTCAGGAAAGCAATTCTGAGGTGTCAATGATTGCTCTGGGTCTGAGCGGTGTTTTCTAATCTAACCTATTATTTTTACCTTTAGCACCAGGGCCCATCAGCCCCAGTACTGAGTGAGTGGTTCCTGAAGTCATCTATTTGAGACGCTGCCATAACTGCTTTCTGCATAGATGTCTTTGTGAATTAAATGCTGCTGGTTCAATAAAAGAATTCCAGTGTTTTATTGTGACTTGGGGAAGCTCAGGCAAGGTTTTGCCACTGCAGTTCCAAAGATCTATTACTCTGCCAGACCAGCTCGCTGGAGTTAATGTTTTATATTAGGGTTTCTAGTCTTCATTCCTAGAAACAGAGAAGAAAGTGACTTGTGAAGGCTTGATGTTGTTGAAACAAATAAAAAATGTAGTTTGAAATTTAAGCGATTTAAATAAAAGAAAAATCTCAGCACAATGAACTAAATTGCCCTTCTTTCCTCACAAGGCACACAGGCGGACTTCACAAGGCTTCAGCCATGGTGTATTTTAAACCAGCAAAATGGTCTAGAAGACAGAGCCCTAAGGAGTTCACTCGTGTGAAAACACTCATCCCGAGCTCTCAGCATGTCAAGTACCTAGAATACATTAAGAACAAGCGCAAGTGCTGCTCATGCTTCTAAATAGTGTTCTGACTGTAAGTGATGGCTAGTTAATCGTCGTAGGGTCTGTTTGTCTTTGCAGACGGAGGTGGAGAGGGAACTAGAGCAGCCAAGGGATTGTCAGGGGTGGGGAAGTGCAGCTGCCCTTCAGCACCTCGTGGCGGAGCTTGGGTGCCGCGGACAATGTCAGTCACTGAGTGTGTGCTCTGCATGCTGGTTCTTAGATTCATCTGCAAAGCTTTTCATGAAAAAGTCTGTTATATATTTCCTGTAACATACCCAGGAACATGGATCTGAGAATATAGTTGAGGAAATGGAAACCCAGAGGTAAATCTTTTTTTATTGTGATAAACTACAACATCCAATGGAAAACTGACTGTTTCAGCCACCTTCAAGTGTGCGACTTGGTAGCATTAAGTACACTCATGATGTTGTGCGCCCATTACCACCATCTAACTCAGAACTTCTCATCACCCCAGAGGAAACCCTGACCCAGGAAGCAGGCACTCCCTATTCCTTCCCCTGTCAGCCCTGGAACCAATAATCTGCTTTCTCCATGGATTTGCCTGTTTAGTAGATACCACATAAATGGAATCATATAATATGCGGCCTTTTGCCTCTACTTCTATTATATTTCGTTCCTTTTAATGTTTGAATAAAACTCTTGTATGTATATACCACGTTGCATTTATCTGTCTTCAGTTGGTGGGCACAGGTCAAGTGTTTTAATAAGAATAACATTAACAAAAAGTATTTTAAGTATATCTGTGACTGATTAATAGATGACTATATTAGTAGTAATGATCATTTTGAACTAAACTTAAAAAATGGAGTATTTTTTAGCCACCAGATTACAGGAATAGACTCCTTTTCCTGAAAGCAAAGATTTATGATTCATCTTTCTCTTCTAAAATGCTCCAACAGTCAGAAAGGTGTTTGAAAGATGTGATGATCCTGAGAAAATGGATCTCCTGAATGCTGTCGAGTATTTTTGGCTGATCCTAGCATTGACAAGCAGGAGTTCCATTGGGGAAAAGTTGGTCCCGGTAGCATGAGTTGGGAGCCTTTTAGTGGGTTCCGGAATGGAGGTGCAGGAGCTCCCATTTAGGGCATGTGTATGTGGAGGCTCTGTTCCTGTGCCATTCTGGCCAGAATTGTGTCAGTGTTCATGCATGAGGCTACCTCGGCCATGCAGAGGATCATCGCCTGTTAGAGACATGCTGTGGGGTTGGGGTTCCTACCACTCCAGTGTTCCTCTTTACTCCCAGTATCACTTCTGCACCTGGCACTGTGCAGCTTGAACATGGTGTGGGGTGTAGGTGGGAGGACCCTCGGGCAGAGCGCCTGGCAGTGGGTCTGAGATGGAGAGGCTGGTTTGGGTGGTCAGAGGTGTCTCTAACTCATAGTTATATGAGGGCAAGGGCTGTTGTGCTGGGTCATCCAAAACCTTATATTTAAGCACAAGCTGATTTGGGGGCTTCTGATGGTAGGTCGGTGTCACAGACCGAGGAATGGGGGAGCATTTTGTTCTATAGTTTCCGCAGGCCTTGGCCAGTTTTAGTCAAATCAGCCTTGTATATTTGGAGCCTTTCATTACAGTCTTTTTTCAGGTTACTTCTAAAACACGGCAGTGACATCAGAGGAGGGGTATAAAATGCCAGCAGCTTTTTAGACCAGGGCAGTGGGAACACAGGTGTTAGTAACTTCATGATTCTTTACACTGTCCATAGTTTTCTTCAAAATCGTATGTCTCTTCTGATTTTGTAAGAAATTCTTAATATGTCCTACATAAGCCAAGCAGTTACAATTAAAATGGATAATAATAGCTTTTCCTTTTAGGAAAACAGCCCGTGCCCTTAATTAGATCCCTGTGTATCCCGCACAGCATCTGTTTCCATGGTGCTTGCTGGAGAGTTGAAATGAGTGAGATTGAATAATGATGTCCTGCGTCCTCCACCAAGCAGATCCCAGATGTGGTCCGCCAGTACCACTCCAAGCTCTAGTGTTGGGACCTCTCCCTGGCCCACTTCTGCAGTTATGAGGACAAGGTCCCAGGTTGGCTCGTGTCTGCTAGTGAACATCATGTGGGTCAAAGTTGAAGTGATTCACAAACCTGAGCATAATTTGTCTACCTGTGGAGGATGGTTCTTGAGAAGCTGCCTTGTCTTTCTAGAAAGGTCATCATAGCACCTTAGTCATGATGATGCAGCACATCCTGGACTAGATGCATGTATTAAATATGACTGCAGGTGTAAAGGGCACTCACAGAGAGTCTGGAACATGGTCGGTGCTCAGTACACGGCCCTTCATTTGGAATGCGTTGGAGAAGATTTATGTTGGAGGCCTAGAACATTTTCCAGGTGGAAATGATATGAATGATGAGGGCATATGCCAGCCTTTCCCACACCACCTGCCAAACATTTGTATTTTTCTCTGATGCATGACCAAAAAGCTTAGGCTGATTCCATATGGGTTCTGCATACCCTTCATGGGGGAGCTTCTAGACAGAGGCAGAGAATTTAGTGAGACACTTTAAGGTGTTTCTAGAGTCCAGCTCTTCATAAAAAATATCTTACACCCTTTCCAGGATCTCTGCTGAATACACATTCTCCTGCGGAACATCTTCACCAGACGATCTGACTACTCTTATCTCTGAAAATGAAGCATTTGCCTCATTTGTACTTTATGCACAGGAAACTCACCAGCTGCCCTTATACCTCATAATTCCAAATCAGATCAATTGCATAATGGATGGATTGCATTAATTATAAATTGTTGAGGAAAGTTGCTTCTGAGTTTTTACTATTTGTACTAGTTTCCTAGGGCCACAGTAACAAAGCACCACAAACCAGGTGGCTTAAAATAACAAATGTATTGTGTCACAGTTCTGGAGGCTGGACATCTGAAATCAAGGAGCTGGCAATGCCATGCTCGCTGAAGGCCCCAGGGGAGGAGTGTTCCTCGGCTTCTGGTAGGCCTTGGTGTTCCTTGGTTTATAAATGCGTCACTTCAATCTCTGCCTCTGAAGTCACAGAGTGTTTGTGAGTCTGGGTCTCTTCTCCTTTTACAAGGACCAGACATACTGGATGAAAGGCTCATGATACCCCAGTGTGACCTTATTGCAAACTAATGACATCTGCAATGACCCTATTGCTAAAATTAGTCACATTCTGAGGTACTGGGTGTTAGGATGTCAACATACCTTTTGGAAGGACACAGTTAAACCCATAACACCATTCCGTCTATTTTTCCATGTTCAAAAATAAAATTAAAAAAGGAACTCAACCCTTCGGAGTCCCTAGAGAGAAGATGTCTCAAGAGGTGTTAACAACTAGGGAGCAGTGAGGATGTTACCTGGAGTCCTTATCCCCAGTGGTACTGCTGAAGGTTTTACAAAAAGATACAACATTGCTGATCAAATGATTGCTCACTGAGTGTTATGATTTTATTCCCTGTAAATTCTTATTAGATTTTCTTTGTTCAATTTGAGGCGCGATGTTGCTGTGCTTGTCAACCTTCTCAAACCCATGTAATGCTGTTTTTCTGTATCCTCTGTGTATCCCCATCAGCTAAACCAAGTTTATTGAGCTTTGTTTTTGGAGTTTTTGTCAATAAACATTAGATCAATTCAATGTGCTCTGCCAGCTACCCATGCCTGGTCTCTGTATTCCGAAGCCTTCTTTGGAGAGGGGGCATGCTCCTCTCGCCCTTGAGATTGCTGTGGTAATGCATGCTGCAGGGAGCACAGAGCCTTTGCTGACAGCCCTTCTCTGCAGTTCAGCACCACATTGCGTCCCGTGTCTGAGGACAGGGGTTCCCCTACGTTTAGTTAAGGTTACTGCTTTGTAAGAGGTGATTGGGGGTAGGAGAGGGAGAGGGCAGTTGAGCAGGAAGTAAGGGGGAGGGGAGGGGAAGACCACCTTACTGATCAGGATGATCTGAATGGCTCCTGGAGGTGCCTGGGTTGAGAGACATTGATCACTCCCACATCCCAATCGCTCAAGTTATTTGCCAGGCCGTTCTGTGGTAGGATTTCTGGTCTCCAGGTGGATTGGGAAGAGATAGTCCCACGTGCGGGTGGCATGGGGACACTGGTAAGTGAGAAGGTCTAGAGAAAAGACCTCATTTATTTGATGGTTCACGCAGAAGCTGTAGGGTGTCACTGATGCTTGCGTATTCACCTCTCTTGTTTGTGAGGTAGAAAACACCACTTCCAGTTGTACTGTCTACACACTTCACCTTTCTTTCTTAATGAGGCTAGATGGTTTTTAATGGTTATTAAAATGATATCAACATTTTTTGATAATTTTGTGAGTTCATAAGTCAAACCTGTGGTTATTGAAATAGTTTCAGCTAATAGTGGTGAGAGAAAATCTCTAAATTTGTTTAAAAACAAATTGATTATTACTGCTATAGCTTCACAGTTTTACCTACTCCTGGGATCAACCTTCCTTTCAGAGGGCTCTGTAACCACTTCTATTCTTCCTTCAATGAAGTCAGTCCTTCCATACAAGGACAGGGAACAGGAAGGCTGGGATAGCTGGTGTGGGGGGTGGTACTTTCTCTTCTTTGGGAATTCCATTTAAATCCTGGGGAGAAAGCATTGCCTAAACTCTTGGGCTCCCTGAAAGAACAGGGAAGTTCACAATAGAAGAATGTGCTAATGTCCTTACCATACTTTCCAGCCTTGGAAGCAACGCACAGTAGGGTGACGTGGTGGGCAACCTAGCGCAGCAGAAACTACAAAGCCCCAGGATGGATTCCTGCACTTTCCGTTGCATTGCTGTGACTGCCACTCCCTTGTGATTAACAAGATTTGGAGCCCACTGGCACTTCTCATCTACTAGAAGAAGCGTGTGTGAGATAGAACCATGAAATCAGGGTTTACCTGCTGTACTAAAATATAGGAACCAGCTTGTCAAATCGTCTGAAAATGAATGAGAGCAAAATTATCATCATGTGGATTCTAAATAAAAACATATATACATAGGCAGTATAAAAGCAAGAAATGTTTATTGTCGAATATTTAGAACACGCAGAAAAGTCCTAAAAGAAAATAAAACGACTTCTAATTCTATCATATAGTGATAATCATGGGCATTGTGACATACATCATTCATAAATAGACACACACTCCCAGTTTGAATTGTGTTGCTCATACTGTTTCAGAGCATCTTCCTCTAAACGATATTGCTAATGTGTTAATTACTCCTCTAAAACTGATTTTAAGTGACTACATACTATTTCAACCTATAGATGTGACATATTTGTTTAACTAATCTTCCAGTTATTGGACATTTAGCTTTTCTCCCATTTTTCACCATGATAAGTAATGCCACAATCACCATCCTTGTGTGAAACTGTTAGTGTGCATTCTTACAGATAAATTGCTTTGTTGAGTTCTTTTCCTTATTTTTGCTATTTTCTTAATACATGTGTATTCACTTAGTAATAGTAATTTTAAGTTGTACTCATATATTAAGGAAGATCTTATTTTCTTTGCTGTCTTCCATGAAGCAGTGTATTTTCTCTTTTAAAAGTACTTCTTAAATTTAAGTAATTAGAATGAACTTAAAATTATTATATTCAACTACAAAGCACACTTGAACATTGGACTTTGTGTTAGTTGGCTTGGGCTACCATAACAAAATACCATAGACTGGTGACAAACCACAGATATTTATTTTCTCACAGTTCTGGAGGCTAGAAGTTTCAGATCAAGGTTCTGGCCAGTTCAGATTCTGGTGAGGACTCTCTCCTGGGCTTTCGGACAGCCACCTTCTCACATGGCCTTTCCTTGGTGCATGCACTCTCACGGAGAGAAAGTGAGCTCTCTGTTGTCCCTTGTTGTAAGGACACTAATCTTGTTGGATCAGGGCCCCACCTTATGACCTAATTTAACATTAAAAATTTCCTTAGAGACCCCCATCTCCAAATGCGGCTACACTGGGGGTTAGGGCCTCAATATATGAATGAGGGGTAGGGGGGAGTGGAGTATTCAGTTCATAGCATTCTGACCCTGGCTTCCTAAAATTCATGTCCTTATCACATGCAAAATACATTCATTTCATTCCAACAGCCTCAGAGTCTTACCCCATTCCAGGAGCAACTCCACCACTGCATAATAAGTTGTTGAAAACCTAGTGGCTTAATACAACAAACACTTCTTAGCTCATTACTTCTGTAGGTCAGGAGTCTAGCTTCACTGGGTCCTCTGCTCAGGACATCACAAAGCTGCACATAGCTCCATTCTTGAGCTTGGAATTCTCTTCTAAGCTCATGTGCACGTGGGCTGATTTCAGTTCCTTGCTTTCTTGCTGTCTGTCTTCTGTGACTTCCTCTCAGCTCCTCAAAGCTCCCCAATGTCCTTTGCCACCTGGCGTTCTCACTTCTTTCAGCAGAATCTCTCTCTGTAAAGGCTTTCACCTGATTAATTCTGTATCACAAGAATAATCTCCTTTATGTACCTTAAAATCAACTGATCTGGGACCTTAATTGCATCTGCAAAATTGCTTTACCTTTGCAATATTCTATTGGCTAGAAGCAAGTCACAGTTTCCGCCCACACTGAAGGGGAGGGGAAGAACTGAGGTCACCTTAGAGTATATCTGCAACAGCCTATAAAGCTATATATACCTGATCAATCAATTTTAGATATTACTAAGTACCTTTCTTGATACACAGTATTTTAGCTCTTATACCTCCTTCTTCTTCTCTTCTCAACCATCTCACTTTAGTTATATCACCTTTTAAAAAAAAAATAAAATCCATGTATGAAGCCTTTGTTACTATGTTATGTAAATTTGTGAGTGGCAGACATCTACCATGTTTTGTAACTGCAGTCTCTTTTGAACATTATTGCCGTTTGCGAGGAATTATCTGCCCACCGTTCCCCCTTGCATTTCTCCATTATCTTCTAACTTCTTTTTTTTTAGGATTTTATTTATTTACTTTTAGACAGAAGGGCAAGGAGGGAGAAAGAGGAGAGAAGCATCAATGTGTGGTTGCCACTCACACGCCCCCTACTGGGGATCTGCCTGCAACCCAGCCCTCAATCCACTGAGCCACACCAGCCAGGGCTTCTTCTAACTTCTATTGTTGCTGTTGAGATGCCTGCTATAGACTAAATTGTGAAAAATTCATACGTGGATTAAATATAAGATTAAATGAGGTCATGAGAAGAGCAAGAGAAAGAGCTGTCTTCCTCCACATGCACAGAAGAAAGAGGGGTCACAGCAAGAAGGTGGCTGTCTGCAAGCCAGGAAGAGCGCTCTCACTGGCACCTGCCGTGCTAGCATGCTGATCTTGGGTTTTCACCCTCCAGAACTGTGAGAAAATAAATTTCTGTTGTTTTAGTAACCCAATCAATGGATTTTGCTGTGGCAGCCCCAGCAGACTCACACGGTGCCCGATGCTGCTCTGACTCCTTTGTGCATGACCTGGGGGTCCCTCTCTAGAAGTGCTTAGGTCTGTTCTTTGCTGCCAGTGTTCCGAAACATGATACTGTCTCTTGATGTAGGTCATTTAAAACAATTCACTCAGTGGACATTTTCAACTTGTAGATCAGCTTTACTACCTCAGTTCTAGAAGTGGTTTTTGTACTATTGTGATGTTCTCCCTAATGTTTTCTCTTTCTGGGACTCCTGTTATTTGGGTGTGAGACATTCTGGTATAACCCTTCATTTTCTTGCCTTTTCTCCCTATTGTTCATCTTTATCATTTTCCAAAAAGTCGGCTTTACCTTTCAGTTTCTTTATTGAATTTACGAGCTGACTCTTGTAGTTTTAACTTCTAGAAGCTCTTAAATGCCAATTATTGTAATTATTATTAAATCGGGTATTATTTGTGTCTCATTAACGTAACATTTGGAGGTTTTCTTCTGCTTTCTGCATTATTTCCTCCAAGATTTGGGGGGTAAGGTTGGGAAGTTTTCGGTTTTCTCCGCTTTGGAGTTTTCCCTCAATAGAGATTGAGAAGGAGATCAGGGTCCGCTTGTTTTCCACGCAGAATTCCAAAGGATTTCCTGAGTGTATCTCCTATCTCATATGTGCCTCCTTCATACTGAAGCTGACGTCTTCAAAACCTGAGCATATCTGGATTTCTGACCTGCTAAGTGGCTCATATCTTAGCGTTGTCACCCCTTCCGACCCTTAAGTTTGACTGCACCCTCCCCTGCAGAGTGTTCTCCATGACTCCATTTCCTTCTGTCTTTTTACCTTGCTATTTCTGTTACAGATGTCTTCTGTCTCATTAAACAGAGACATTGTCTCTCCACATCTTTCTTGTTTTGGGTGGCTTGAGGGATTATTTTTCAAGAGAAAGGCCCACAGACGTGTCCACTCTGCCTTCTTGAGTCCAAGAGCATTCAAGGTCATTTTAGCATGGTTTCCTGCTTCCCTGGGGGGGAGGGCAGTCATTTTGAGTCTTGTCGAGATCATGGAATTTAGAGCTGGGAAGGGGCCTTTGCACGTCACAAAGTGAATCAATGGATCTAGAAGAAAACTGGAAAAACTCAAATCCCGTTGAGGATTTTTCCAAAGTGCAGAAAATTAATAAATGGTCTATTTGAATTACGGAATTTCCTATTTGATAGTGCCTGTTGCTTGTAACTAGTTTGTCAAAATTAGATTTCACAGAAACATTATCTTTTGATTACAACATTAGAATTCTACAGGGAGGTATACCAGGTGATTCAAAGCTCTCTGTCGCCCTGAATTTTTGTAAACCATACTTGTTCAGCCTTTAGAAACTCAGAAAACTTGGCAGTGCTCTCTGGCCAAGACGAAGCAGCCTGGAAATAACCACGTCAGGTTTAAATTGGGGGTGGCAGAATGCTGCCATTTTTTAAAAAGCTAATCAAGGTGAAGGCTTGGGTTCCCCAGTTACCAAGGGGAAGGATCCGGAGCTTGGCTTTGGGCTTCTCCAGGGTTCAAAATGGTACTCTGGTCCCCTGCTCTCAAGATTAGTGGAAGAATAATATTTCTGAAAAGGCTTAGTTATTTTGTGTTTGCTATTTACTCAACTCAAGAGTTTGGTTTACATTAGCAAGACTTCTGCAAATTGTGTGGAAGGGATTTAAAACAATTCTCTGCTTGTATGAAAAATGAGCCTGTGACTCCTGGCTCTTTAGAGCTCCTTGTGGGAGTCCTGGTGTAAAATGATATTTCACATGCCTGATTGGAACTGTGAGCCAAGCAACATCTGTATTGTTTTAATAAACATTTTCTCGTAGAACTGAAGTTTTCCTCTTCAGCCTTTTTATAGTGCTAAGTAGATTGACTCATCATACATACACACCAGTACTTTGAGAGGGACTGTCAACAGATTTAAAATACGCATTCGCCGAGATTCTGTGGTGATTGCTGTGTAACTGTTTTGGGGCTAGGGTTCTCCACTTTCCTTCCAATCACCGTTTCCTGTTACAGGAATATTCCCAGGAGTTCAGTTTACAGGTGAATGTGGGCAAGACAGCTTTTTCCTATAGGCAGGCCCTCTGGTACTATCTGAAGCACCCAGAAGATGTCCCTATCCCTCCAAATAGTTTGTTGACAATATTACCACCCGCCACCTCCCCACAAAGGCTTTTATTCTACATCTAGAGATAAATTCTACCCTTACCCTTCAGCCCCCTTGGGAAAGGTAACACACAGATGCGAGTTTCCCAAGGCACAGACGCTCCAGACCTGCTCCTGAATCTCCCTCTCAGCATGTAAGTGACAGAGAAGAGGAGCTGGAGATGTCCATAAAACAGGAGGAAAGGGCTTGGTTAAAAGGAAGATTTTTATAGTGAGACAAGCAGTATGATTTGAAAACCACAAACTACTTAGCTGTCAGACTCAATTTTTAGAAGCCCGCAGCCAGAAAGGCTGCAGAAACTAAGGGAGACAAACTTTTCCTACTTTTAAATTTTGCTGAGGGCAAGCCCTGCAGATGGATGAGGGGCAGGAAGCGCCTGCCATGTGTGGTGAAAACGCGGGCGGACACTGGAATGTGGTTTCCCACAACGTCAGGTGAACCCTGAACCTGCTCTCTCCTCTGTGTGCCCGGAACGCATGCCTCAGCATACTCCGACCTGTGGACGGGACTCCTCGTCCTGGCAACGTGGCTCCAATCAGGAAGAAGGCAAGATTGCTGGAAGGATTTGCTCACACCGAGTTTCTAACATTTAGTGAGGTCATATTTTTTTTAAAAGGGTGAAAAGGACAAAACAATTCTCAGATTCTTTAAAAGTAAGTAAGGATGATTGTTCAAAGTATTACTTTAAAAAGCAGAATCCCAACTTCTTTGTAATCCAGGAGAAAAGATTCTGGGTCATGACATTCTCCAGCTTCAAAATTTTCTTTAAGAATGCCTCTTTATCTGCAATGGTGGTTCTTTACCTATTTGAGGTTTTTGTTTTCCTTTTTTATCTTTTTGTAATTAAAAAAAAGCTCTTCCCTGGCCAATGTGAATGCATGCATGCACA
The DNA here is from genome assembly GCA_007922815.1 of Macrotus californicus. Taxonomy (NCBI): domain Eukaryota; kingdom Metazoa; phylum Chordata; class Mammalia; order Chiroptera; family Phyllostomidae; genus Macrotus; species Macrotus californicus. The sequence continues at coordinate 53,524 of VMDR010004821.1, forward strand.
CATGTACGTACACTCTTTACTTGTGATTTTTAGGGGCCTTTAACATTTTCATATGAAACAACTTGACCTACGGGTCAAATTCCATTTCCACAAGCTTTCTTCTAGATCTTTCGTAGTTTAGCCCCAAGTGCGTTTCCATTAAGGAATGATTCTTTGACGCAAGATTGCGCCTGGAGAGTAGGCTGAGCTCTAAGCCCAAGCGATGTGTAATAGGCCCCAGACACTGTAAGGGAAGGTACCACAAGGTGGTACGGGAAGCACTGAAGTGGGCACTAAGCTTTGTACTTGGACCAGTTTTGTAACTCTTCATTGTGTAATTCTGGGCGGGGGTGGAGGGGACATATCATTGAGGTTGGGGGGCCTCAACGTCCTCATCACATAACCAAGGGTGGTTCAGCAATCTCTTTCATTTCTTTTACTTCTGAGTTTCTAGATTTTTTGATTCTAAGTGATCACCACCTTACCTGATCACCACCTTACCTGGGGCAAGGCCCACTCCCAGGAATTCATTTATTAGACCACTTACAATGCAAGGGCATTTGAGGGGATCCCAAACCAGAGAGCATAGGATCCTAACATCCTTGTCCAGAGGCTGACCAAGGATGTTCTGAGTACAGACAACTTCCATCACAAGTCAGTGTCAGCCTCTAATTCTCCCTTCTCGGTCCCTTTGTCTGGTTCTGTGAGGTTTTGACTAACGTGTACCCACTGACTTATTCCAGCATTTACATACTCCCTGATGCATTCACTTCCTTTTCTGTATGGGTTTCCTTAAAATATATTTTAAAGTTACAGTTGACAGACAACATTATAATACTTCAGGTGTACAACATAGTGATTAGACATTTTACAAAGTAGTCACCCCAACAAGTCTAGTACCCATCTGACATATACACAGTTATTACAATATTATCAGTCATATTCCCTGTGCTGTACTTTACATCCCTGTGACTGTGCTAATAACTGGCAATTTGTACTTCATCCCTTCACTTTCTTTCCCCATCCCCAACCTTTCTGCATTCGCTTCCTTTGAGAATTAGGTTTCCTGCCTCTGCCTCACGTATCTGCCTAGCTCTTCTAGTCACATCCACTCTTGGCAGAGGTGCCTTGCCAGCCTACCTCCTACTGCCTTGCTCCTTCTGGCTTCCAGCTCCTCTGGCCACGCTTATCTTGGCAAGACACGTAGATACGGCCTGAGGATGACCATCCCTTCTTCAGGGCCTTTCCCTTTCTTAGTCTGCTTGGCTTGCCATGACAGAATTCCACAGGCTGAGTGGCTTAAATAACATACCTTTATTTCTCACAGCTCTGGAGGCTGGAAGTCAGATCAGGGTGCCAGCGCATGGGTTCTGGTGAGAGCCCTCCTTCTGGCTTGCAGATGCTACCTGCTCACTGTGTGCCATGGTGGACTGGCTTCCTCCTCCTCTTGTAACAATACCACTCTCATCATGACCTCATCCAATCCTAATTATTTCCAAAGGCTCCCTCTCCAAACACTATCACATTGTGGGTTAAGGACTTCAACATACGGATTTGGGTGGAACACAACACTCTCATGTCTGACCATAGACAAAAGGGATAGGAAGTGACTGTCAAAGGAGAACAGGGGGAACTGGGGGCAAGGGTGGAAGACGAGAAGTAAGGATCCTGAGAGGCTGAGTTTTATTTGCCAACTATTTCCACTGTTTCTAATTTAAGCTTTAGAGAACATTTCTTCACCTTCATTCCAGCACCCCGATGAGCACGTAACTTTCACACTGGCGCATCTTCTAAGTTGAGAGGAGAGGTTTTCTGGGGAAAGGCTGGGCTTCATTTTGAAACAAATGGAGTAGAGTTGGTGGCAGATATTAAAATAGAAATTCTTAAATTATCCTTTTCCAGCTTCTACAGACCTTTTCCCTCAGACTCACATACGAATTTCATGCATCCTCTGGCAACAGGGTGGCTGGACACAAGAGTCTGTCACAGACAACATGAACATAATCTCTCACTAATTCCACCCTTGGCCCTAATGGAGTAGAGTGTTTCCTTGTGGTTGCTTTCGGAAGAAGGTCAAGATGAGCAGAGACCACCAGGCATGTTTCAAGGAGGATATTAGATTTCAGTGGGGCCAGAAGCTCGGGAGTGAGTTATTAGAGTTTTGTTTACTATACCCTCTGGCTATATTCTTAATTAGGTGGAACTGATAAGCTTGATAAATTCTGAACTATTGCTTTCTGTTTGCCAATAACAAAATATTACTGTGTAGGATGTTAGTTATTTTCCGCATCAAACCCTTTCTATTTTCCTGAAGATATCATTAGTTTCTATTTCAATGGACCCTTTGTTCAGAGGGAGAAAAATGTCCTTTTTACCTTTTTTAATTAAAGTACCTTGGTGACTACTATACAATTTCTTTAGACTTTCCTCTGAACTCCATTCTCTTATACTTCCTTCTCTTCAAGGCTCCAGGGTTTTGCTCTCTCAGGTAATAATTAGATCAATTTAAGGGCTCAAACACAGGTTATTGTTTTACAACTCTTGATAGCATTTCTTACCTTATATTTTCTTTTTCCTCTCTTCTTTCTTCTTTCTTTTCTTCTTCTTCATCCATCTCTTCTTTCTCTTTCCTCCCTCCCTTCCTTCCTTCCTGCCTGCCTGCCTGCCTGCCTTCCACTGTGAATTAAGCAAAACTTAATGTCACAGATCTCATACATATAGACATTTGATTCCTATTTTAAAATAGTGAGAAGCTATATGGGAAGCATTTTTAAGGATCTCCAAACCACGAGCAGTAACAGCAAGAACAAAAAAACATAAAAAGTGAATATGTGTTTATGTTTATGAAGCAATTACATACATAGGTTTATACATATAATTAAACAAACATGACATCCTGGAATATTTTCTTAGTGATGTCCTGAAGCCATAATTATGTCTTACTGAAATATTTATTCATGTTTTAACAGGTCCAAGAATAATTATTTTACTGTTCTTTTCGGAAGGCAAACTTCGAAGTCTAAGAGTTCAATTAATTATCTCAGAGTTGAAACAGTTTGAATGTAGAAGGATTTTTTTTCCAGGGTGGTGTTGA
>VMDR010004822.1:0-56585 GCA_007922815.1 Macrotus californicus
TGTCTGCGGCCAGCCTTCTCTCCTTGTAAGAATGCAAGTCACTTTGGATTAGGACCCAACCATATGACCTTATTTTACCTTACTTACTTCTTTGAAGGCCCTAACTCTAAATATAGTCACATCTGAAGTAATGGTAGTTAGAACTTTAACATGAATTTTGGGAGGATGCAGTTCAGCCCATAAAAGGTGCCATTACTGGGTCTACAGTGCCCTGTGTCTCCCTCGGTCATAGCACGCATGTCACTGGGTATGTGTAAATGTGACATGTCTCCCCTACTATTCTGTGGACAATTTGAGAACAGGAACTGTGTTTGTATTTCTATCAAATAGTACAGCTCCTAGACCACTGTAGATGTTCAATGAATGTTTGCTGAGCACATGAATTAAGTCAGAGGACCCCCCACACTGGATGCCTGTGGTCTCATTACCAGCAGTGTGGTCACTGAGACAAATGGGGGTGACAGGGACCTGCCACGGTTTTGGTGCGAATTCAGTGAACTCTGTCCCTGGCAAAGTGCCTAGCACATCAAGAAGTTCCATAAATGTTAATTGAATCTGAGGTTGTATCTTCTTCCAAGATATCTATAAAAAACTAATTAATAGCAGTGATTACAAATGCTCAGTAATTAAATTGCTTTATAAAAACAATAATAACGAGGTGTGCTAATCCAGGCCACATATTATGTAAAGGATTTGCCATCAACAACAATAGTCCATAAATTTTATCTCACAGGCTGAAGCCAATTTCAAATCTAGGTAATTAAAAGCCTGTTAGCCAAGGACTCTGTTTCCTCCTGGCATGCCATGGAGGACACTGTGTGACACTGTTTTGCTTCTTGGGCAAAGTAATGAATAAAATAATGCCCTCTATTATTAGGTCTGTTGGGGTAGGTCTGTTGCATCTTGTGTAGGACCCTCGAAGCCTACGTGCTGCAGTTGGCCAAGAGCGTTTTAAAACTTTGATGTTCAAGGAAAAAAATTCCACTCTAGTTTTAGTCAAAGAGATGCATTTAGGGCAAAGACAGGCCAAGCTCAGGACACAAGAAAAATCTCTGGAGGCACCAAAATTGATTTGCCCCGTATGTATCAGTTATCTGTTGCCCTGCCAATGCTGTGTAACAAACCAACCTAAGCCACTCGGACCTCCAGTTGTGGGGAGTGTAACTGATTTATGGCCCCAGTTGCTGTCCTTCTGGAGCCATCCCCAAGTCAACGAGGCTGCACTTCACTCACTGACCACAGTGGGGGCGCTAACGCAGACCTGCTTCTGTGGTACGTGGGGTTCCTTTCCCAATGTCTCTGGCACAAAGACTCTCCATCCGGGGGGCCAGAACTTCCTTAGCCCTGTGCTGCAGTCCGAGACTCTCCGTAGTCAATCGTTCCCCCTCTCTTCCATGGAGGTCAGACCTGTGTCCCAGTCTGAAGGCTCTCCCTACCTCCTCTGTCTCCTCCCTCTTTATTCTTCCACGGCATTTCATCCAGTAAATCTTCAGAACATCGCATGCCATCTGGGCATCTGCTTCTCACAGGACTTGAACTAACACACACACCCCCGAAGTTTAATCACTTAAAACAATGAGCTTGTTTTTTCCTCATAAATTCACAGAGTGGTATTTCTAGCCTGAGTTGGGATAGGCTGACCTGGACGCGTCTGGGCCTTCAAATGTGTCACAGTCAAGTGGCAGGCCAGCTAGGCTCAGAATGATCCAGGATGGCTTCAGTGAGATGCCTCACCTTTGCTCATGTGACCTCTCTTCCTTCCATGTGGGCACATGGCATTCTCTCAATAATACAAGTGCTCAGGCCTCTGGCGATCTGGGCTTGGAACTGATATAAACTCACTTCCGCTGCATTCAGTTAGTCAATGCCCAAAGGAGCCCGGATTTCAGGGTGGGGAAGCAGAGCCCACCTCTTGATAGGAGGAAGGGCACGGTGGTAGGGACGGGCAGAGAATTGCAGCCGTTCTTGCAATCAGTCTCTTGCATCTCATCTCCCAGGGTTACCCCCATTAACACATTGCTACATCTAGCCAATCACCGCCTTGGCCTTTGGAGAACTATCCAGGCCGACTTGGCCAATAGGCATCGCTGGTCTCTTCACCAGGGCTTAGTTGCCCCTCACAGAGGCCAGCCGTCTCCTGGCCGAACCCCAGCTGCTGCAAGCCAGGCAGCTGCTCCTAGCAGTCTAGTCTTCCTCGTGGGGAAGTTGAAAAGATTTACCCTGAGTGCAAGGAGGGGTCTCTTTCCTGTCTGTTCCCTGTCACCCTGCATCAGTTTCAGGTCAGGAATGCTAAAAGAAAACAGGGCACATAAGCATTTGCACTCAACCTCACTTTTCCAAGGAGCAAACTAACAATTAGGACCAGGACCCGCATCAAAAAAGAGCAACCCAGCGTGAAGTCCATCTAATTAGTCATATGAACGGGGAGCTTCCCCTCTGCTTCCTCTGGAGCATACGCTTGTCAGATCTCGTAAGGGAGGCTGTGCCTCCTGACATGTTATTGAAAGGGGATGGGGACAGGTAGCTTCACATGAACACCATGAGCGCCTCTCTCCGGGCCACACATGTCCCTCTGAAAATCCCTTTTAGATTTCCTTTTGGCCTCTTCAGCTGTACATGAAGCTGTGGAGTGAGGTTTTTAATTGCCCTGCAGCAATGGACCCACAAAGAAAAGCAAGCACACGGTCGTTGGTTCAAAAGCCTGATCTGCTTAATACCTTGTCTCGTGTTAATGGGAAACTGAACAAGATGAAGGATTCAAGGTGAAGGATGGACATGGTCTACTAATCCTGGGAACTGGATTGTTTAGGCTTCTGCACTTTATAATTTTCTTCCCTTAAAGAGTCAGTGTGCCATGGAAGGTCACCAGGCCTGTCATCAGAACAGATTAGAGGAGACGTCCACACAGCACCTTGCTCCAGGCATGGCAGAAACCACTCCCCAACTCTGGAGGGGTCGTCCAGGTCCGGACCTTGAGGAACAGGCTCTGCTGGGTTGCTGCCTGGATTCTCGTGGTGGGACGGCCTGGCCTTCCACTGTGCATCTGCCTTCTCTTCAGCTCCAGTGTAGGCTCTCCAGACAAGTCACATCTCTCTCTGCAGGCAGCTCCTGGCCTGAGTTACTGTGGCCCCATGACAAGGGACATGACCTGAGTCACTCAATTTCCCATTGGGAGTTCCTGACCGTATGTGTGAAGTGACTCTCTCTGCTGGAGCTGCGTGCACACACCCTGCTCTCATTTTCTCATTAACTGGTGGTGCAACGCTGTGTCCAGCATGCCCAACAGTGTGGAAAATGCCCCTCACTTTCCTAACTCTCTCTCACCTGAGAAAGAAACTCTTGTTTTATCAACTAGCCGGCTTCATTCCTTAGCTGGGTTATAAATTCCTACCTACTCTTCCAGACCTTCTCTAGGAAGTCTTCTGAAACAACATTCCCACACCACCTCCCCATCCTGTAGGACGTGTCACCTTGCTGTGACCATTTCCTTTAATGCCCAACTCATCTGTGTGCCCCAAAGACCACACCTTTGTTGAACTAGCTGTACAACCTGGACACCTAGAGGTGCTCACCTTTGCACAGGCGATGTAAGGGGGGATGCTGTGGATAGTATAGATGGTACCAGTAAAACCACAGTGGCCCTGACTCGAGTGGCTCAGCTGGTTGGGCATCATCCCGAAAACGGTAAAGGTGGCCAGTTGGATTCCCAGTCAGGGCACATGTCTGTGTTGCGTGCCAGAGGCGGCCGATCGATGTATCTCTCTCACATTGATGTTTCTCTCTCTCTCTTCCTCCCTTCCCCTCTCTGTAAAATCAATAAAAATAAAATCTTTAAAAAACACAAAATGGACAGTAGTAAAATATTTTAGATATTGGAAAATATTACATGTATAATAAAAAATAGTATAAGCCATAATTATCTTCTGAGTGATATTTTAATAATTCTGATCATTAATAATGGTGACCACTTACTGAGTATCTATTGGATGGCAGGGACTATATGTATAATTTCCTTCACCACAGCAACTCTCTGAGAGAAGTCTTATTATTCTCAGTGTACAAGTAAGATGACCAAAGCTCAGAGGGGTTAATCAACTTAATCACAAAGATTCCATGATTAACAAGAACTAGAGCCCAGGTTCAAACTCCACTGTATCCTAACTTCATGTGCTTTTTGCTGTATTGTCTATCATTGTTAATTATTATATTTTTACATTATAATATGAGGGTATAGAATGTGAGGGTGGTGTAGCTGGAGTTCTTATTGCCCTATTGATCCGTAAGATTGATTCATATAAGTAAATTATGTCATTACTTAACACAAGTTTGTTTTACAAAATACCTTTCCTGACCATCAGAGTTGACTTAAATTATTTGTTTACTGTGACCACGATATTAACCAAAATATATCAATCTGTCTTAGGTCAGTTTATGAGTCATGTAAGAGTAATAATAATTCCTTTAATTCATAATTTTTCCATTTATTAATTCTTACTGTTGGTTATAGAAGGGAGATCTCAATCCAAATTGGTAGACTTACTATAGTAGCAAGACTTGTCTTTGAATGATGTTTTTTAAAAAATTGGAAGTATAATACACATATAGCACAGTGCATAAATCACATGTGCATAGCTCACGTAATTCTACATGACTATGCATCTGTGTCAGGCTACCCAGACCAATACATCAACCTATGCAGAGAAACCTCGTCTTATTGCACTTTGCCTTGCTGCGCTTTGCAGATACTGTGTTTTGTTCTGTTGTATCCTCACCAGAGGATGTTTTTTCATTGCTTTTAGAGAGAGTGAAAGGGAAAGAGAGAGAGCAGGGGGAAGAGAGAGAGTCAGAGAGAGACATGGATGTGAGAGAGAATCATCAGTGGGTTGCTTCCTGTATTCACCCAGACTGGGGCTGGTAGTGCCAAGACTGGGGATCAAACCCACAACCTAGGTATGTGCCCTGAGAGGGAACTGAACCTACAACCTTTTGGTGTATGGCATGACACTTCAACCTGGCCAGGGCCAGACACTGTGTTTTTTACAAATTGAAGGTAAGACCCTCCAGCAGTAATAAGATTACAACTCTCTGAAGCTCAGCCAGTGATAGCATTTTTTAGCAGTAAAGTATTTGTTAATTAAGGTCTGTAGCTTGTTTTGCTTTTTTTACACATAATGCTATTGCACACCTATATAATATAATAGAGCATAGTATAAATATAACTTTTTAAAAGATTATATATATATATATATATATATATATATATATATATATATATATATATATGTTAGACAGAGGGGAATGGAGGGAGAAAGAGAGGGAGAGAAACATCAATGTGTGGTTGCCTCTCATGAACCTCCTACTGGGGACCTGGCCTGCAACCTAGGCGTGTGCCCTGACTGGGAATCAAAACTGTGATCCTTTGGTTTGCAGGCTGGTGCTCAATCCACTGAGCCACACCAGCTAGGGCTAAACATAACTTTTTTATATACACTGGGAAACAAAAATTTCATGTGGACCATTACATTGTGATATTTGCTTTACTGCGGTGGTCTGAAACCAAACCTGCTATCTCTGAGGTCTGCCTGTAGAACACTTCTAGTTGGCCATGATTGCAGTCATCTAGAAGCTTGACTTGGATTTGAGGATCTGCTTCTAAGCATAGTTGTTGGCAGGAGACTTCACTTTCCAGCCACACGGACTTGTGTATAAGTCTACTTAGAACACGGTAGCTTGCTTCTCCCAGAGAGAGAGAGAGGCCGAGAGATCAGAGAGAGGAAAACAGAAAGAGACAGAGAGAGATGGAGAGAGACAGATACGAAAGCTTCAGTACTTTATAACCTAATCGTGGAAGTGATGCACCCTCACCTGGGTTGTGTTCTGAGGTCACACAGGCCAACCACGATGTAGTACCAGAGGACACTGCACTAGAGTGTGATACCAGGAGTGGGACTCACTAGGGACTGTCTTGGGGGCCAGCTATCACAGAATTCTACAATCAGTCATCAAGAAAGATCAGTTTCCTTCCCTTTCTAATGATGTGTATATAATTTTCACCAAGAAAACTGAGGCTAGGAGGGGAAAGAGGAAAATGGACCACAATGTGACGTTAAAGTAGTCGTGTAAATGTGAGTCTCCATAAGTCTATTACAACCTTCCCAAAACACTTTCTATTAGAATTTATCACTTTCAAAGGGGAATTTTATATCTTCTCTTTCACTTGTATCTCACAAAAGCACCATAATTAACTAGAAGGAAAAAAATACCACGAAGAATGCAGGGCAGACATTTTTCTCTGTTTTTTGAAGACAAACATGTCTACAGCTCACAGACCTGCTGAGCTGACTCAGGAGTCAGGAGAAGTTGGTCTTCTGATTCCTGGTCTGGCAGGCTCTTCACTACATGTTGCTGCTTTATCTTTGAAATGTAAACAGACCCCAAATTCGTGTGGTTTTTGTTCTAAAGCAACACCTTGTGAAGGGCCCAAGGTGGTTATTTTTGCCCGTGTAAAATCACTACTGTAAAATAAGAATTGTAATCGGCCTCATGGATTCTCTTTCTAAAGCAATAGTTAAGTGGTTATCTCCCTTTTAAGAGGGCTAGCCTGTGTACTTAGCAAATCCATGTAATTTATCCTAAGAGGTCTAGGGGGATTTTCATTTTCAGGTTTCTTTTACTCTGGGGCCTTTTAAGCTGGAAGGCTAATCATTCTGCATTATGGTAAGCCCTGAGTCAAGGATGGAAGGCTCTGTGTACCCACCCCCCCCCGACCCCTGACAAGTTAGGCATTAGGGGGTGGTTGTTTGGGTTTTTTTTTTAAGGAAAATATTGCTTTTCTCTATCACCATGACTTGGTTAAATAAGAGTTTCACTATTTAAGAACATTCCAGACATCCCTTCAAAAAACTCATCATCATTCACTTTGATCTACTGGTCAAAATAGTTGGTCAAGACTGAAATCTTCTAGAAGCTTGACTTGGATTAGGGGATCCACTTCTAAGCTTATATTTCTTAGGAAAAGAGAACATCTTTTAATGAAAATAAAAAGTTTAATTTTAACAAAAACAAAATTTTATGCTAATTTTAATGAAAACAAAAATACCCATCAGGGTCCAATGTGAAGCAGCTAAAACATAAATTAATAATAGATCAGTTGCCCCTGAAGATGCCCAGGACTTCTGGACAGCCTTTGAATGGAAAGTTCCCTGCCACCTACCTCTTCATTCCCGGGGCCCATCCCTCTCCCAGCAGCTGGCAGTACTGCCAGGCCCAGACTGTATGACCAAATGCACAGATTGAATTATGAAGCCGGCTTTGAATTACTGGCAAGTATAAAAAAGAAAAAAACAAATGGTGCTTTTCTGCTCAGGTGACCCACAGTGTCGTGAATGTTGTTTGAACAAACAGAAACTGTCCTGTTTCCACAGCTGCCCAGGCTCCACCTTTCTGGGCTCTCGGGTGGGCTGCTCCCTGTTGTCCGGTACCTGAGCTTTGATTCCGATTCTGTAAACCCCAAAGCCCACATCTGGTAAAGATTCCCCATTCCTCTTTCTTTTTTTTTTCTTGGCTCTAATGTAATAGCTGCCTGTATTTGGAAGGTTCATTCTTTGAAAGTTTACTAAAATTAGAAACAAAGATAAAAAATTCAACATGGATGGCCAATAAAGAAAGAATGAAGGGAAGAAGTCAAAAGGAAGTCAACAGAGAAAGGGTTGACTGGAGTTTTCTAGAAAGTTTGCCTTGCTACTATCTGCAGAATAGATAAAAACCCAATCCTGCTCTTTAAACCTATCTGTGCATAGACAGACCCTGCAGGTCATAAATGTATAGCTAAAATGGGGAAATGGAGGGTGGTACCAGTTTGCTCACAATCAGTATCCCTAAATCACTGCCTTGGGGTGGAATCCAGATGCTATAAACAGCATTCACTCCCTGGAGATTAAGCAACAACAACAGAAAGTCTTTATGCTAAATAATTAGGTGATTCATGGCGTTTTAAAAACATAGTACTCACCCTTTGTTGAACAAAACCCCACCGAAGTCCTGCCAGCTCTGAGGTCAATTGCTGGGCTACTACTCAGTCCTCAGTGAATTTGTCCCTGAATCTCTGTGAGAGCATCTACATCAAAGGTTCTCAAAAAGAATCTGCTCATTGAATACTGCAAATCCCCCTGCAAAAATGATTCTAGTTCAAGTGCGGTTTGGGCAAGAGAAGAATTCCCACAAGGTTTTCTTACATAGACTATCCAGAGAAAAATGACTGAAAAAGCCACCTCGGAAACGGTTGAAAGGTAGACCCTCTGGATGGACTCAGACTTCCAGAATCAGATTCTGCATTTTAATAAGGTCCCTGGGTGCTTTGTATGCAAATGGAAGCTGGAGAAGTACCATTCTAGAGTAAGGGGCAGCAAACCTTTTCTGCAAACAACCAACTTGTAAACATTTTGGCCTTGGTAGGCCACGTGGTTTCTGTCCCAGCTACTCAGCCCTGCCTGCGCACTGTAGAAGCAGCCAGTCAGCCTGGGGTCTGCAAAGGATGGTCCTCGGGAAAATGTGGCCACTCACCTATTTTTATACAGCCCACTAGCCAAGAATGATCTTTACATTTTTAAGTGGTTCAAAAACACCAAAGCAAATATTTTGTGACGTGAACATTATGTGAAACTGAAATTTCTGTGTGCGTAAACAAAATTGTATCAGAACCCGGCCAAGGTCATTTGTTTACATATTATCGATGGCTGTTAGGGTGTCACAGTGGCAGAGCTGAATAATTGTGACAGAGACCACATGGCCTCCAAGCCTAAATATTTACTGTCTGACCCCGTAGAGAAAAAGTTTGCCAACCCCTGCCATAAAACTTTGTGGACACTGAAATTAGAATTTCAAATAACTTCCACGTTACAAAATATTATCCTTCTTTGGGTTTTTTTCCTCCCACTCATTTGAAAATGTGAAAACCATTCTTAGCTCTCAGAATGTACAAAAACAGGCAATATCTGAAGCAACCTGTGTTCTGCAAAGCTTCATTTGGGAAACACAATCCAGGTTTCCTGAAAAGAAAAAAAAAGTCTCCGTCAGCAAGGTTTCCCAAGCCTGTGCGTGGCCCGTAGTAACCTCATTTTTCCTCAGTGAAGTCACCCCTTTTCTGGTCTCAGTCCTCTGGTTTGGGGGGGATTCTGCTAGCCCTGAACTGGGGAGGTGGAGCCTGGAGTTGGCTAAACCAATCAGTGTGCCCTAATCATTTGATCATGGTTTGAAGTTTAAGGCACATGATCCTAAACCAGGGCCAATGAGATGTAAAGACAGTTCCTGGACTCCTTTCTCTGCAGGTGCAACTGAAGGAAAGAGACTGTTTCCTAACAGGGGCAAACAAGGAAGGATGCAGCCATGGGACCTGCTGACAGCTCTCTTGTGACCCCAGGGGTGAGTGTACCTGAAAATAGAAACAATACCAAGAAGCCAGAGAAGAGAAATAAAGATTTCCTTTGCATCTTGGATCACACATCACCTGAAACTATCCCTAAACTATTTAAGTGGGTGGGCCAACCAACTCCTTTATGTTTAAACTAGATTGAAAAGAATTTCTGATTATTCACAACATAAAATCTTAATTGATGCATACATGATCTCAACCCCGCTCCCTCAAAATTTTCTTTCAAATACTTGCATGTTATCAGGTCATGGGTAAGCCCTCCCCCCACCCCCTAGCCCCCCAAATAAAAGAGCAAATCCATCCTGCAGGTCAGTCAACCTTCAGATCCAGAGACAACTGTTGTGGAACCCAGGTGACAAGAAACTCCTCTGGGCATTGTGTCCTTGATGCCAAAAGCAGGAGTCTAAGCTTTGTTCCCTGCTGGGGCTCCATTAGGCCCTGCCACAGAAGTCAGGGCTCATTCTTAGAGGTGTTGTGTAGACACTTGATTGTCACCAAAGAGCCCAACCTGTGTGGGCCATGACTCAGAGGGTGCTTTTGCATAAATTAGGGTACCAGCGTTAGATAATGTGACCGCTATCCCACTCCTAAGGAGAACTCCTGACAAAGGGGTCAGTGTCCCTTCAAAGTCAGGCTAACTGGGTTCAGAGACCTGATCAGCAGTGTGAGTTTGGGTATGTCACTCTGGACCCAGGCTTCAATGTTCAATTTCTTCATCTATAGGGTGGGAGGGGGTGAATTTTAGTGACCCTGCTCATCTTTTCAAACATTTTGAAATGTCTTGGCCGCCGCTGTAATACTTCAATCTAAGGACCTTGCTCCGACAGTGCCCTCAGTATAATGGGTTGGTGGGGGGTGAGAGTGGGTTGGGTGGGGGGGGGGCGGCTTTCTAGTGGCTTTTGTCTTTTCAAGTTGCACCGTGTCAGTCATGCCCTCCCTTCATTCACCCTTAATAGAAACAGCAGACGTGTCAGATCCAGAAGCCACCCCTTCCAGTTAAGGGTATGGCAGGAAATTGTGAAAGGTACAGATTTGAGTGTGGGACTTTTTGATTAATCACAGATGGCTTCTCAGAAGAGGTGGGAAGCTCTTGTTTCTCTTTGCTCTGGTGAAGAGCTAAATGTGGCCAATGGGAAGACTGTAGTGCCATGAGGACTCCGAGTTCAGGAGCTGCTTGGAACAAATGCACGTTCCTCCCCAGTGCTACTGCCACCCCGTTAGACACCAGGGGCCCTGAGTCCAATCACGCTGGATGGAGCCCAGAAATACACATAGTTCCTCGGCACTTTGCCATCAAGTAGACTTGGAACCACACATTGAAAACTTACTGTTCAAAGATGTCATTTCTTTTTCAGAATGTTTGAAATAAATAATAGTCATTTCTAATGAAGTCTTGTTTCTTTAATGTTTCCAAATAATTTGGTTCATTGAATCATCACAAAAACCCTGTGAAGTAGACAGTATTTATTATAAAATAAAATGTATCAAATTTATTTTACAGTGAAATGATGCATATTCAAGTACCTACCACTTGGACATATACAGGTCTCACTAAATGTTATACAGCACACAGCTGTGAGTACGAGAACACAAGAGTTCATGCTTATATAAGCATTTCTTAATTATTGTATTATTTTCCACACAAACAACGATAACCCTAACTTTGTCCAACCCTGTACAGCTCACAGCTGTACAATGGAAAGAAGCATGCAATCTTTTCACAGAGTAAACTGTGGCATAAAGGACCAGAAGGGATCCTCAGTAGTGAAGGTCCTCAGACCCCTGCCCGGTATTTATTATGGCCTCCACTGCTAGGTGCATTGACTGCTGGAAGCAGAGAATTTTCTGAAGTTTTCTGTTTGCTTTCCTGTAGACAGGTGCATAGGAGCCTCAGAGAAAGGCAGACAAGAGTTGAAACCCACCGTCCACCACCTATTAGCTGTGTGTTTATAGTAAGTTACATGACCTCTGTGTGCCTATTTCCTCATCTGTAATAGGGGGATAATCAAATAAGATAATACAGGTAGGGTGCTTGGGCCAAGACCAGGCAGGTACAAACACTGGAAATCAGTTAACCACTATTATGAGCCATTTGCTTTACATGTTTGAGGAAGAATGTCATTCTAGAAGCCGGACTCGGCTTTTGGGGAGACTGGAGAGCTGGGGCCAGAGCTGGCTGATGGTTGAACACAGTCCTTCAGGGTTGGGCGGTGTGCCCAGCACATCCCACTTAAGGACCATTCGTAAACATTCTCTACTTAGAACGTCGCTTTAATAATTAGTCTTGCTTTGCTAATTACACTACACTGATTAGAAAGGGGAGCTGACAATCCTGGGGTTGCTGGAGCGCTAATCTTTTAGCAGCCACCGGGAAAACAATGGTGACTGATTTTGCTGTTGAGCTTTTATCTATCGATGGGCTGTGTCAATAGCGCATTGTGATGGGAATGCCGGAGGACACCCTGGAGCCAGCAGACGCTGTCCGCTCCGCCTCCGCCCCTCCTGCCTTCAGCTCTGAACCTGAGCCCTTCGCCCCACTTATATCCCTTAGGATCGGGAGGCAGCAACCCGCTTGTAGGGAGATTTTTGTTTTTAAATCTAAAGTCTACAGTTTGTAAAAGTGTTTTTGCTAATCAACAATAACAGTTAGCCTGCTCTGTGCTCAGCATATACAAGAATCGGCTCAGTAACACCCACAAGCGTCCGTTGGCGCAGGTGCTAGCGTTCTGTCCTTACAGCTGAGGCACAGAGATGCCTCCAAACGCCCAGAGCCACGCAGGGGCCCGCGGCAGAAGTGGAACAGTCGGTAATGATAGAACCAGCAGGTCTGCAAGCAACCTCTGGATCTCTTTTTTGAACTAGTCGACTTTGGTCCCTCCCTTCCCCTCCTTTTGAATAATAATTTTTTTCAAAAGCAGATACAATATAGTAAAAGAACAGAATAACAGTATAACAACACCGTTTGTGCATATTAGCTCATCCGCACAACACTCAATGTACATCATTTTAGTTAATTGTCATGACACTCTTGAGTTAAGTACCCATTTTACAGACAAGAAACTGAGGCTCGAGAGGTTCAGTGATTTGCCCCAAGGCCACAGCGCTAGTAAGGGTGGAGTTAGTAGCCGGGAAATAAAAGTCTAACACACTGTCGGCCTGAGAAAGGCTGGGTGGCAAAGGCCCGAGCCGCCGCCAGACCCCGTGCTTCGACCTTTTCCCCAAAACGCTCCTGAAGCGCCGCCGCTGCGGCCCGGGCGGCGGCGGTCTGGGACCCAGCCCCCACCCTGCCCTGCGCTAATGGGGGCAAAGCTCGGACGGCGCCATCCTGCAAGCCGAGTCTGATAATAGCCCTGATTAAATGGCAGGACAGCCAAGAGAAGGCCCCGCCGCCGCCAGCGTCCCGGCCACCGCGCCGACTAAGCAGGGACCGGTAGTGGCGGGGGCTTTAACTTGGACATCTGCGTCCTAGCCCCAGGGAGGGCGGGCCGGAGCCGAGGGCACCGTCTCTGGCCTCGGGTCCTGGGTGAGAGTCGCGTCTGTCCCAAGGGGGCCCCGAGTGCCACGAGCAGAGAAAAGGGTTTGGGCCTGCCTCTCCAAAAATACAGTATTTCCAGGGACCACGATAGCGTCACCCTGGGAAGTGTTTAGGGGTCAGAATCTCCCATCTAGAGTCACCAATGGGGGAACTAAGTGGAGCCAGGCTACTGCGCCGTTGTCCCCAAGGTGAAGGGCTACTAAGGATGGGGTGGGTTGGTGGGAGAGAATCAGCGATTCCCAGAGGGGAGAACGCCTTGCAGACCTCAGGGCTCCACGCTTCTGCACCTCCTGATTGCGGAAGGAATCCGCTTCCTGCCGTGGCATTGCCCCAACTGGGGTCGCCGCCCCCAGGGCACCGCGCAGGCCCAGGGCATGGTTCAAGCCTCCCTCTTCACACCTAGGGAAGCTAAAGGCTCAGAGCAGCCCAGACAGCTCGGCTCACCCAGCCAACAAAGGACAAATCTGACTTCGAACCTCGAAAACTTGGCAGTCTGTCTCCAGAACTTGCGGGTTGGCGGGCAGTGAGTCGCAGACTCCCTCCAAGCGACGTGTGATTCCCCAGGCCGACCACCTAGACGCCTCAGGTGCCTCCGTGGAACCTGCAGATTACTCGGTAATTACACCCATTAAAGAAAAAAAAAAAACAATTTTAAAGGCCGCCGGGGCTCGCGGTCCACGTGCGACACCGAAATACTTTATTTGGCTGGCCTTTCGGCTTTGCGCGTCAGGACGGTGGACATCTGCCCACGTTGTGAGGAATAAAGTCCCTGGTTCCGGTGGACAGACAACAAAGACCGACACGTGTTTCCGGGCTCTGGGGCTGTGATTCACAAACAAACCAAAGAAATTCAGCCCTCTCTGAGCTGCCTCTGCTTCCAGAACGGGAAAGCAACCAAGTTAGCGCTAGAATCCGATAGGGGGTGAAGGTTAAGGTTGAGGAGCAAAAAGACTTGGGTTGCGTGGTCCAGGGGCGCTCCTGCTCCACCATCAAACTAGCTGTGTGCCTTTGAGCAAGTGAGTTAGCCTCCAGGGCCCCATTTTCTGCAACTTTAAAATGCACATGCTGATGCTCCCAACCGATATTATCAACATTACATATTTCTTGGAACACTCAAATGCAGCCCCTGGCACATATTAAATACGCAATAGCTCTTTGTAATGCGTTGAAAAGCTAGCATCCAGAGCTTGAAATGTACTCAAAGCACCTTCAAACTACGTGAGTTAATAGGGGCAAATGTAGCGGAGAGGCCCACTGTGGGCCTCCAGCCTTTCCTGCGAGTTGTCCTCAGCGGAGAGGCCATGTGTTTCAGCATCTGCGGGGAGCCAGCCCCTCATCACCGAAGCACGTGAGTCCCTGAGTGAGACCTCCAGCGTCTTGCTGACCCCAGAGAGAAAGCTGTTCCTTACATCCCCTGCGTGTGGAATTTGGGGCTCTTGAACACACTTCTTGATCAGATCTCATTTGTACCGTCCCTGAATCAAAAAGGATTTTTTTCCCAGGCTTCACGATTGGCTAATAGTAATGCCTGTGAAGTCCTTTGTTTTCACTGGGACATTGCTCCATTTAATCTTCACAACAGACTCTTGTTGTAGGTGTTGCCACCAGTAACCATATTTTACAGACGTGGAAACTGAGGCAACACCGCTTGCTCCAAACCGGTGTTTCTGCTGCTGGACCCAAACGCCTTCCTCTGCAAGGGTTTTTATTAGTTATTTGTTCTGTCTTATTTGTATTTAACTTTAAGCCATTATGCCCCTACATCCTAAGAGCTATTTTAGGTCAATGTTGAGGAGAATGAATGTGCATTTTTTTATGTCCCTGGTCTTTGATATGTCTCTGGTTGGGCTTGGAATCCTTGATGGGCAGAGATCATATGCAAATTATCTAACTACAACCCTACCCCAATAAGCCAGTGCCTGGTCCAGAATGAATGCCCCAAATAGGTTGAGTTTGCTCTCTCTGCTCCTTGTTTTCTCACATCTTTGCCATAATTTCTATTTCTTGTGGGTTTTGCATGCTAGTTAAAGTGTGTCCCACGAGAATGTGAGTTGCCTGAGGCAAGAATTGTAGGGTTCTGATTGCTGGGCTATTGCTGGAAACCTGCAAAGTACCCAGCCCAGAGTAAGCACCAGATGCTACTGGATGAATGAACAAACACTCTGCACTCCACCTTTCATTACATGCATATGTCTTTGTTCCCTTGTGCTTGCATGCATGCTTCAAGTCATCTGGAGCACGCTGACATTTGGGAATAGGCACTCAAGCCCTTACTGGGTATATTTTGCCCTTGGCAGGGAATAAGATGAGCTTCCATGGGTGGCTTCTGGGGTGACTCACGATGGGAGCAGGCGGCACAGATCTCGGAGGGCTACATCTTTCGTGTGTTTCCCTCACCTTGATCTTCCAAACCTCTGCATAGCACACAGATAGGTTACAACCAAACGGCTCCACTCTGGCTCCTGAAAAGCCAAGGCAGAGGGGAGACGTACCCCAGCAATCACCAGAGAGGACAGGGTGCAGTCGGTTGGTTGGAGGATCATCTCCCCCAAACGCTGCCATTGCTGTTCGTTTAATTAGGCGACATCTTCAACACTCGTGCTACTTTGTGGGAGGAAGTGGTTGCTCATCTACGGAAGTTGTCACATTTTGTTTTGAATTTCTTTTTAAATACATAAGAAACTGCAGCTCAGGAAGCATGCTGGGGCCGCCTGTCTGGCTGCAGAGTGCCCTGTCCACGGAGGCCCTACGAGTCTGCACCGGAGGGCTGGGCACACGCCTAAAGGACATTCACCCTGAAGCGGGGACCATCCTCTGTCCCCTTCTTCCTCCTCGAGGGACTTCCCGCTTAACCAGTCTAGTGCATGAAGTGATGGCAGGAGCACCGCTGCTTTCAAAGCTAGAAATTTGCCCTGGAATCCCGGCTCTACTGCTTAGCATCAACATCATGTCCATCCAATTGTTAACCCTCTGAAGGGTGGGGATTAGGGTTAGGGCCCACAATTTAAGGGGAGGAAAAAAAACCCTTAGTAATCAAGAAATAATATTTTAATGTAGTAATTTTAAAAAGCAAAATTCATGCAACAAAATCCACGATGGACAAAATATCTAAGCTTTAAATGGAGACAGGGTCCGTGGACAGGCTGGCGGTGGGGCGGAGGGGGGCAGCAACGTCCCAAGAGGGGGGTTGGAGAATGAGGCGGGAGCGCGCAGGGAAAAGGCGGAAGGAGGGCGAGCCGTGGCGGAGAGCGATCTGCACCCCTGGCTCACAAGGTCAGAAGAGATCTTGCTTTGCTGCTCTTGGGGTCACGCTGCGAGTTTTGTACCCAGCTGTAGCGCACCAGTTCTTCCCGGATCGCAAGGCGTGGAGCGCCGAGGGGGGGTCCCTGCCTTTGAGAGCTCTTGGAAGAAGAACTGGGAAGCGAGTGGTCCCGGGGTGGGCAGGAGGGTCACAGCCTAGAGGGGCATCCTGGGAGGAGGCTTTAGGGCCCACGCCTGACCTCTGCCCCCAGGCCAAGGACGGCCTCTGGTGGGAACCGGAGGAGGCCCAGGACGCGTAATGTCACAGTACCCGGGCTCCAGCCTAGAGTGACCTTTTCCCTTCACCACCTGAGGACAGGGCTCTGGAAATGGATGCGACCTGCTCTGCCCACACAACGTCCCTTTTCTCGGCCCGACAGCTGGGCATGAATGTGAGGTCCCGGGCGGAACGTGCGCACACACACTACCAGGGACCGTCAGGTGACAAATTCGGGCCATAGTGGAACTGATCTTTGCCTAGCCCTTACAGCAGGCATTGGGCGAGGACTCCTCGAGAAGCCCCGCCCGGGGTCCTTCCTTCTGCGACAATGCTTGCTGCCTAGGGTGGAAGGGGCGCATCTCGGGGTCCACTTGGGGGATCAAGAAAACTTAACTAACTCCGCTAGGATTTGCGTTTGAGCCTAGGCCTCGGCTCCTCCAAGGCAAGGCTGGGACCCGCCCTCTCCACGGGCGCTGAAATCCAAGGCTGCGCCGCGCGTTCCCTGCTGGACGCGGCTACGCGCGCTGCTCTCCAAACGCCACGGGACCGGCAGCATCAGCCTGGGAGCGGCTGCGGCCTCCCTCCCCACCCTCCCTCCCCCCACGCTGCTTTGGGAGTCTTTCTGTGCCGCAAACCCAATATAGAAATCCAAAGACACTGAGGCCCATCACTCTTTTAAACCGTTTACCAGAAAGAGCGGAAGAGAGGACGGGAACTAGATGGGGATCGGGAGCAGCTACCCGCGTGCTGAGAAGCTGGTCTTTCCCACCTCTGTCCCGCGTTCACCATCGGGTTCCGGATGGAGCTCTGGATCCGGCACCTGGTCCCACCACCGCGACGCAGCTCTTGCTCTCAGGAGGGGACGGGTCCCTACCGCTGTCAGCGAAGGGTTCTGCTTCAGCTGTAGTTAAGCTAGGGACCATTGGCCAAAAGCAGGAATACTATTACTCCCAGGACAGTTTTCGGGGCCGACTGAGGTTTGAGTTCCGGATGCTACAAATGAGAGTGTGAAAGGGTGGAGTGTATAAGACATCTTGCAGTCCTTGCAAATCGAAGTTGGTGTAATCAAACTCAGACGTATCACCAAAATTTTAAATTTCTAAGGCTCCAAAGCTCAACAGGATTTAAGCAATGGTCGGTTACCACCCCGTGACTCCAGTTCTCTGCACGCATTCCAAAACTGTCTACAGCTCTGCAGTCCCAAAACGGCAGTTCAAAAATTAAATACAATAAAATCCCGTAGTTAGCATGTTACTGATATTGAGGTAACTTAAGGTTGCTTATGGTTTAGGCGCTTTCTGCCTGTTACCTCAGTAACCCATAGAACCATTTTCCAGGTAGGAATAAGTTATTGGCCCTATTTTAATGCAGATGATGAAACTGAGGCTTTGAGAAGTTTAGAGAACCCACATGAAGTCTCAGGGCTAACCCCGGCTAACGTCAAGATTCAAAGTCTTCTGGAGTCCAAGGCACTTTGCGGTGTCCAAAAGCATCACCCGCCTGTCCGCGGTCAGCAGGAGAAGGGCCTGGAGGGAAGTGTTAATGGGGATGCTTTATTCCGGCCTCTTCCGCGGCTTTACCTGTTAACCCCCACGAATGCAGGGGGTTGAAGGGACCTCAGAATTCGGGACCCTCTTCTTTGGGGTGACTCTGAGTCACCTTTCGACAGTACCTCTCTGCTAAGCTCCGTTTCCCTGTGTGTGTGTGTGTGTGTGTGTGTGTGTGTGTGTTTTAATATATAGCACTACTGGTATATTGATTTGCAAAGGCAATAAATCTGAGAGAGGGGACACTGTGCCCTGATAATTATGTCGTAGTATACATTTTACTGCTCCAGTTTCAACACCAAGAAGATGCATAGCTTGTTACTCATCCCCAAATGGCTCACCGCTGGAGCCCGGATCTGCATGGCCTTTTCAGTTCTGGCTTGCCGCCTGCTTGCTTAGCTTTATTTATTTATTTTCTTTCCTCTTACCTGTAATAGGATGAATAGCCAGAAGTTCCCTACCTATGAGAGACTCAGAGCTGGGCTAAGGCCCCGTGGGCTATTAGAACAGAAAGTGGAGACACATTGGGAATCAGTCAGCTTCCCCACTGCTCTGCCAATTTTCCTACAAAGGTCCCTGTCACGATATTCTTCAAATTCTAGTCCGAACCATTAAGGCAATTAAGAAAAGACACAGCATGCCCTCTGTGTAGAAAAGCAATGGCAATTTAAAACAATTTGAGGTATAATCCCACGAGTTTTTGATAACTAAAACCAGCAGACAAGATCTTCAACACCCAGTTAAAGTGGATACAGTTCTAGGCTAACTGTGACATTTTCCCATCACCCCCCCCCCCCAAAAAAAAATAAAATAAAACCTCAAACACATACCACCACCACCAAAACTCTTAACATAGACCTTCCTCCCTGGCCAAACTCTAAGCATCTGGGACAGGAAAGGAACCAGCCTGACACGCGAAAGAAATGTCACTGTTGTGTTGAGGTGGGGTTAGCAGGGAGTGGGGAGGGAGGTGGGAGGGTTCAATAACCGAAGACTTGGGTCGCGCTTGTCTAAAAACAGCAAAGGACGAAACAGTCAAGGACGGAAACTGACCCTCCAGTCCTACCGCGGTGCAGTGGGAAAGCCTTCCGCTCTCAGCCAGCGTTCGCTCTACCACGGCTCTCGCAGGAGCAGCCCAGAGCAGCTGCGGGCTCCAGGGGGGATCAGCACAGCGGCCTGGGGTGCCGGTCTGAGCTGCGCTCTGCTTTTAGCCGGCTGGGCGGACTGCAGGGGGACACGTGCCCTACCCCGCACCAGACCCGGTTATTCTCTCTCAAAAGAAAGTAGAGATGGGTTTAGACGGCGGCATAACCCCCTTTCAGAGTCTATGATTTTATCAACTCCTCCAAACCTCTACCTTGCACATGGAGGCGGGTTACAGAACGCGTTTCGTGGTCACTTCCATGCAGCACCTTGTTAGAAACTATTGATAGGCGATGAAGAGACAGGCTTAAATCACGACTCTGCCAGATGACATCGTTTTACTTAATAAATGTTCTCAACTTTAAACGTTCAGCTTTCCCCCATGAGTTTAGTGCAGGAGCCAGGGAGGGGAGATGCAGTGAAAAAAGTAAAAGGCTGGTGGGAAATATGGGCTGTTTTCTTTTCTTTCTTCCCCACCCCCGCCCTTTAAGACCCACCAAGAGGCTCCTTAATCGCCAGACCGACCGGCTGAGAAGGAGCGCAAATATTTACATGTACAGCTCGAGTGTGTGTGTCGGCCTGAGTTTACACCGCTCAGAGTGAAGCGGATTACCCTGCGAATTCGGAGAATGTGAGTTATTCAAGCCGAACAAGGCCAACAGGACGACCCCCACCAGGCCGTGGGAAGTCCCGGTCGCCGCCCAGTCTGCGAGGGCAGAAGGTTCCGTGTCCGCAGAGCCCAGGCGCTGTACGGCTCGCACTCTCCCACTGCGCGTCGCGTGTCCCCGCAGGGTGCCGCGCCACCCCACCCCCCTGAACTGTGTGCCCGCCCCTTGCCTTCTCTTTGGTCGGAGCCCCACCTTCCTGAGTCCCTCTCGGGAACACGAACCCGGGTGAGAGGCACACCGGTGTGCAGCA
Source organism: Macrotus californicus (assembly GCA_007922815.1). Classification (NCBI taxonomy): domain Eukaryota; kingdom Metazoa; phylum Chordata; class Mammalia; order Chiroptera; family Phyllostomidae; genus Macrotus; species Macrotus californicus. The sequence continues at coordinate 20,094 of VMDR010004822.1, forward strand.
GAAACCTTGGTTGCGAGGGCAGCGTCCTTTGCCCAATTCCCGCAGCACCCGCTTGGCGCATCATTTGCGGGGCTGCGCCTCTCGGAGCCACTGTCAAGCAGGCAGATAGTGGAGCCCCAGCAGTGTGGGGACTCAGCCCCGGGGGCTACCCCGAGAACGAGATCTGGCCCGTGGGCACCAGCTCTGCCGCGCCGCTTCCCTCTCTACTTGGCGCTTCTCAACTTTCTTTTGAAACTTTGAGCACGGGTAAGAAAAATATTGGACGAAGCAAAAGCTCCTCGAGTATTCCGTCAGTCTAGGTTCATGCACTGCGCCACTCCCGGGATCCCGAATTTTAGGTCGCGACAGAAATGCCCCCTCCCGACAGTGCGCACCTCCCTCCCGCCCCGGGACTGCAAGACCAGGACGGAGACGTCCCTGGCGGCTGCGCCAGCCTGGTGGTGGCACCACTTTCCCTCAACGCGTGCCAGGTTCGCAGCCGGCTGCGGCAAGCGGCCACGAGGGCGCAGCGCCCGGGGCGCGCCCTCCCCGCCCAGCCCAAAGGCCCCGCCCCCGGCGGCGGAGTCAGGAAGCGGTGACGTGGGGCGGCGCTGACTGGCTGCTGGCCGCGGGGATCGGCGCCGCCAGCAAATTAAGGCGCAGGGCTGCGAGCACCCAGGCGCAGTGTCCCAGGTGCTGCGCCGCTCCGCGATCGACCTCCCTGCTGTCGGTCCGCGCCCTCTCAGTGGCGCTCAGCGGATCCCCACCTGCCTGCAGCTTGGGCCATCCACGCGGAGGGGATGCTGCTGGATCCCTGGGCTTTGCGCAGCTGATGCTCGTCACCAGCTTCCAGCGGCGCAGCCTGCGGTCTTGCGGCGCGCCCCGGTGCTTGCGCACCCGGTTGAGCCCGCAGTTGGTCTTCTCCGGTCCTCTCCGGCTAGTTCGAAGTCTCTTCGGCTCCAGGGCTTTGCGGTGGGGTAGTGGAGAGGCCCGTGTGGAGCTCTTGGGAGGCTGGGGCTGACTCATCTGGAGTCCCCGGCTGCGCTTTGATTGCATTCGGAAACTTTGCGCTGTGTTTCGGTTTTGTCTCCCTTGGGGAAGCTGGACGGCACTTCGGCAGGCCCGGCCTCCGGCCAGGGCCGCGTACTGGGGGTCATGGAGTTCACCGCGTCGCCCAGACCCCAGCTCTCCTCCCGGGCCAACGCCTTCTCCATCGCCGCGCTCATGTCAAGCGGCGGCTCCAAGGAGAAGGAGGCCGCGGAGAACACCATCAAACCCCTGGGTAAGTGGGGCTGCCTGACTGTGCGCGGTGGCGAAGGCGGGGTGCTGCCCATCCCTATGCCCCCCGTCCCCGGGCTGCGGGAGGCTCGTGAGTGTGGCCGCTTTTCCCAGCTCGCGCGCGGCAGCTTCTGGCAGACCTTAAGGCCACGGACCTTACGTCGGGGCCGGGGGGAGATTTTTTCCTTTAAGGCCCACGTTTTGGGGGGGATGCTTCACAATCTGCTATGTACAACCGGTGTCACATCTCACATACGCGGTAGACACTCTCTCTACTTGTCTAGAATCCCAGGGCGTGTGGGTGTGTAACTTTGTTGGGATAAAAACTTCCAAGGATAAATAATAATAAAACCCCTCCTAGGCTCAACAGGATTTATGATGCGTCTCATACCTGATTGTGCCGTTGAAACCAAGGAGTCTGCAAGTGACACGCAAGAAACTAGTTTAATTTTGCCTCCCCGCGACTGAGTCAACAGGGCCAGCTCTTTAAGCCACGGTCCAGCGCTGTAGAGTGAGCCGGTTCTCCGCGCCTGAATCATTTTCTTCACAGAAGCGCTAGACTTATCAATAAGGCATCGTTGTGTGACTGCCGTCGTTTTCAGGAGAGGCTGGCAAAAACATTAGCCAGTAACCATTTTCCAAATTCCTCAACTTTTAGCTATACTGTTTATTTAACAACCTTTACCATTTATAGAAGACTCTAGGCTCAGAGTAAAGGGAGGAAAGGGATTATGTTCCCCATAGCACAAGTGAATTATGTGGGAAAGAAACTGCCGGAAATGTGTTTCAGCGTCTCTTTACAACTGAGGAGTCTCCCCATCATCACCTCCTGGGGCCCCAGGAAATCATTATTTCATATCCTGATCAGCTGGAAGCCCTAAAACAGTGAAAAACATCAAAAAGCAAACAGGATATTTATTTTGAACTCTCCTCAACTTTTCCTTCCTTCTCTCTGTCCTTCCCAATAATTTAATATCTCACATCCACAACAACAATGATAATACGAGAGACGAAGCCCTAGCGATGGGAAGAAATGAGCTGGGCCAGGAGAGAACAGGGAATTAAAGTCCCTGCAGCCACTCAGAACCTAGGAAAGAGAAAGTGGAAGGTCTCTAGAAATCATTGGGTCAAAAGTCTCCCCTTCAAGACTTTCACTCCCTTTCCCTGGCTTTCCCCACCCACCCTGCGGTCTAAATCTAAACCAGCCAAAGAAATGGAAACAACCAATCAAACCTCAACTGTTCAGGAAAAAAAAAGTTAACCACCTATTTCAAAGTTATGTTTGGGGGACTTCCCTGCATTATCCACTCCTGTTCTGGGTTCTTCCGGATTCTTTACAGATGCCCCCTTCTCAGTTCGGGAGCTAGCAGGAAAGGCCGATGGCAGGTTAGAATTCCTGATGGACGTACAGACAGCAGACTGGGAAACAAGCCAGCTTCAGTTCCTCTGTCATTTCAGTGTTGCTTCCTTGTCTATTGATTTCCCTGAGAAAACACACCTACCTAAAGTCTAAACTGTGGACCGACTCCCAGCTGACAGCCACCAGCCCCCTTCCTCAGCACACATGCAGGGTGTAAGTAAGCATCCCTCTGGAAGAACCAGAAGGCCCTCCTGTCCCTTTCAGGGGTCAGTCCAAGAGAGCACAGTTAACAGCTATAAGCCAGGGACTCTGGAGAAACACCTAAAGATTCTGTTGAGAGAGAATGTGGTATGAAACCCCACTGAGATGCTGAAGCGAATGTAGGGTGTCCCCTGATTGCGCACTGGAACACATGAAGTCTATTTAGAGGACCAACCTCAGACCGTGAGAGCATTTCTTTAAAAATTTGTTTTGAGATATATTTGACACGTAACATTGTGTTAGAGCCTTTCTGAATCACTTTCTTCCTCCGGTGGTTTGGGGCTTAGAGAGTTTGCATTTTCCAATGGTCAGAAAATAAAATCTCCAAGGCTACTTGTTAATTCCTTATTAAGGCAGTATGTGAATGTCCTTCTGAAAATATTAGTAGAAAATAAGATGTTGCCATGGCATGGGTCTCTTTTGTTCTGAATTGGAAAATAAAAGGATAAGATCATTAATTTGACAATTCTTCATTTAAACCATTTCCAGGAATTGGATTGTTATTGTAAAAGTAGAAAAGATAAAAGTTCTCTATTTTCTGCCCTAAGTCAAGGAGAAATACAGAAAGAAAACCATTTCATATGATATACATGTATCATATAAATATATAAATATACACACACATTACGTACATTTAGAACTTGTTTCAATTCCTTAGGGGCACTTAGAATAGAGTTGTTTGGAGGTCAGTTTCTCATCACAGATTCAAGTAGTTTCTTTTTTAAGGGATGCAAGATAATTGGGATAATTACAAAAGTCCCCCTGTATTCCATCAAAGTGACTGGTGGAGTCCCAGGCCCTTATCAGCTGTGGAGGAAAATGCTTGGTTCATAGGCAGCGGTATCCCAGCCTCCTGGTGGACGGCAAAGCTGCCTCCCTGCTTTAATATGCCTGCTAGCCTGGTTTTCTGATTGTTCTCCTCACTTCTGGGACCTGTTTGTCTCGAAATGGCCCAGAGCGCACACTCCTGTGATTTAACAAGCTAAATGCTAGTCTTTCAATAAGATCTCAGGCTGGGAGGTACATTGTACGAAAGCCCTAATCTAACCTCCTAACGCCTAGAACACTGAGAGCCAGGCAGAGAAGTGAAGTGACTCTTTCTAACTGCCTCTCTACTCTCACCCAGGGATCATTTTCTCTGTGGAGAGGGGGCTCCAAGAGGGAGAGAAAGCTCCTCTGCACAGGAGGGAGGTAGGGGCTCACCTCTCCACTCCTCTGGTTGTCAAAGAGGCAGGACCAGCACCAGATCCCAGAAGCTGTGAAGTCTAGACCTGGGAGGGATAAAAACAGGAATGCTCGCTTTTTGTCCACCACGATCACCACCTGTCCAGTCCGCACATGCTTGTCCCCCAGTGCAGGTTTCAGACGCAGTGGTAACAAGCCGCGGCTCTGGAACTCGCCATTTGGCTCAGCCAGCAAGTGGTGGATGTGTGTCGCTCCATGGTAATCGCACGCTTGATTTAGAAAACGATGCGTTTGCAGCTGCCTCCCTGGAGTTTCTTAGCTTAACTTTTCCAAGGTCAAACCAGGCACCTATTTTCGCGTGGTGTTCTTCCTGTGGCTTCTCTGGCCGGCGCTGGTTTCAGTGTCCATTCTCTTGCAGAACAATTTGTGGAGAAGTCACCCTGCGCCCAGCCCCTAGGTGAACTGACCAGCCTGGATGCTCACGGGGAGTTTGGAGGCAGCGGGGGCGGCAGCAGCCCACCGTCCTCCTCGCTGTGTACCGAGCCGCTGATCCCCACCACCCCCATCGTCCCCAGCGAGGAGATGGCCAAAATCGCCTGCAGCCTGGAGACCAAGGAGCTCTGGGACAAATTCCACGAGCTGGGCACGGAGATGATCATCACCAAGTCTGGCAGGTAGAGGGGCCTTGGCGGGTGAGGGGTGAGGATGGGAATGCGCCCTGGGCGGCGTGGGTAGTTTCAGGGAATTGGGTGAATCCCCGCTGGTCCTGGGACCCAGAGGCACCTTCGCTCAAGGGGGGACTTCTTTCCACCACTTCGCTTTGGAAATCGCTGGTCTTTTAATTTCTCGGATCTGGGCGGAGGAAAGCTCACCGCGGTCTTGATGAGAAAGGCACAGGGACCAAGGACCTCTGTCCCCGGCAGCCCGGGAGGGTTTGAGGGTGCAGGCTCGGCCCCTGGAGGGTAGGAGGGACTTGAGCCCAGAGGTGCAGGGCAGAGGCTGGATGCTTCCAGGAAGGCAGGTAGTTTCCTTTCTATGGGCCTCAATCTGCAGAAGCCTCCAGCTCCCATTAAAACTACAAGCAAAACCTGGGTGGCAGAGTGAAATTCCTAGCGACCACACTCTAGGGAGGAGGGCCGCTGGCTCCGTCCGCAGCCCCCTGGCGCCGCAGCTGGGCAGGCTCAGGGCACGCAGAAAGCCAGGGTGCCGGCGCTCCCAGGGCCTGGGGCAAAGGCTCCGGAGGTCGGTGGCCCTGGGCGCCTGTTCTCTCGCTCCAGCTCTCAGGACTCCGGGAATTACCTCCAGAGTGCCCCGAACCCAACCCTAGAATCCCCCCACCCCCTCCCGCTTTCTGGGGCCAGAGCGAGTTTTCTCCCAGCGAGGCCAGGAAGTCGCAGGGCTGGGTCGGCCTCGGGGACCCTGCGCGGGGAGCTAATGGGCCTGCTAATGCAGCGCAGGCTTTTCCCTGATCACAGACCTGTAGGTATTCTCATTGCAACGGAAACACGACTTGCCCCCAGCCATGAGGACTCTTGTAAAGGCGACACTTAAAATGATCTAGACCGTGGGTCTCTGAATTCCTGCCTCAGTGGCTTTACAAGAAACAGAAAGGGCCACGCAGGGAGGGGAGTCCAACGCTGGCTTCCCTCTAATGCGGGCAGCTGGTCCGGCGGTGTGAGCTCAGGCCGACTCTCCTTGTCTCCCTGTGTCAGGAGGATGTTTCCTACCATCCGCGTGTCGTTTTCCGGCGTGGATCCTGAGGCCAAGTACATAGTCCTGATGGACATCGTCCCCGTGGACAACAAGAGGTACCGCTACGCCTACCACCGGTCCTCCTGGCTGGTGGCTGGTAAGGCGGACCCACCGCTGCCGGCCAGGTTGGTGCCCCCAGATCTCTGCCTGACCAAAGTGCCTCCTGCCCTGCTGGTTGGAACCTTCCAGAGTCTGTTTTTAAAACCACGAGCTCTACTGGGATTCCGGGCCCAGACAACCCAGGACTGACCACACAAACTACGGGCTGGCCTCTGAGAAAGGCAGGGTTTATGCCTAGACGGGGAATTTTCTTTGATTTTATCTTTCCTCTCAATTCATTTCAAAATTTCCCTTAAAAGGCAGGTAGAATATTGGTTAGAGGTCGGAACCCGTTTCGCATGGCATTCCTCATTTCTAGTTGCCCGCTTAACGCCAGACTGAAAAAAATCTGCTGATGAAGTGGTTGCCCTAAAATTCTTTTTTAAAAGTGCGTTTTGGTGCAGTGCTTGCTTATAGTAAATATTTGTTAACAATGTGGTTAAAGCTGCACAAAATAAATATCATTTTGGTAAAATGTGCTTTTTTTTTTTTTTTTTGCCAGAAAGGGCTCAGAGATTTTAAGTTTAAAGTTTAAATGTATTCAACATCAGAATAACACTTTTTTTACATGAAACATTACTCAATTAGTATATTAGGGACCATATATGTTTGCTTTTGTGCTGTTCATTGGTAATAATGTTTTTCCAATAGAACCCTGTTTAAAATCCCACATGTAAACCTTTATTATTGCTGCTTTGCCCAGATGAGCATTGGCTGTGGGGGGGGGGGGAAAGTGTGTATTTGTTTATGTGAACAGTAACAGCTGTAGTTACAGGACTCTAAGTGCATACTTTAATACAAGGAATATTAGCATTAGCAAGTCTCACAGTTTTTAAGTTATTTTACAACCTATTTTTGTAATTGATTGGAAGGTCATCTCAGAGCGAAAAATCGATTTAAATGTAAAGTTTTAGGGGCTCTAAAGTTGCAGCTGGTTGTTTGTAAGGAGGTAGTGTGCGGTCTTAGTCACGGCACAGAATCACACAGGCAGTCGGCACATACAGTTCAGACGGAGTATGACACTTGTTTTGTAGTTGATCCCCTTACTGAGCTGACAGAGTGTGCTGGAAGCACTGGGGAAGAGACGGCAGAAGCCTCTCAGAGGTTTCTACTCCCACGAGAGACCAGGAAGGACATCCTCCCAACCCTTCCGAGCCAGCACATTAAACACATATTAAATGACTAAGACAAAAAATTGTTACTCATGTTTTAACTGAGCAAGATTCACCCGTTTCTAATAGGTATTAAAATGAATATAATTAGTGTTGGCTACTATTTACTACTGAATAGCTGCTTCATATTACTCTCGATCTTTTAAAGGAGGGGGGATTTTAGCAAATTCCTAACCATTTTTACAAACAACCCTCCCCCTTTTTTTTTCCTTTAAAGTCTTTCCTCTAAGAAGTTAATCAATCTTACTTAGCGTACGTTTTCTTCCTATCTGAAGGTATGGGGAACTGGTGCAGGCCAGCAGGCCTTTGGAAATATGACATGCTTTGTTTATGTTACTAATCTCTTCTGGTTGCAGAAAGAAAGCACGTACCAATATACTATCTTAACTGAAGCATGTGTAAGCTATTGCTGGAATTTTAAGTCCTAGGGACCGTGAGAGAGGAGGGGCTTCCTGTAGGCTTCTTCATTCATCTTAGTTCAGCTTATTTATGTTGATATTAGATAAAAATGTTTAGTGTGTTGTAGGATAGAACTGTTCTGGATAATTTAAGCAACTATTCTTTATTATTATTAAAAAAGAAGTAGTGCCATATATTTTCAAGCTCTGTAAAGGAAAAGGTGGGAGACTTGGTAGGGTGATCATTTTTGTATTGATGGTGCAGATTCCTTGGGCTTCTAGTTCTTCGACACATTTTGTTGCAGACTGAGCTTTGTCAGTCAGTTGTTCGTAATCAGAAGCAATAATGCTTCTTGACAATATCATTTGAGCATAATAATGGGCAAGACATTCTACAGGATCTAAAATAACACTCTATTTTCACATAGGACATTTTCTTTTTTTTAGAGTAATTGATATTTAAGTACGTTAATCTCTACTGATGTCATTACATCTGGTGAATTGATACTTAGAGAACATTTCAGCAGCTTCTGGGACGTTCGATATTCTCGAAACTTTTTCGGCAGGGAGGGTAGGACACGGTGCCTATCAGTAAAACAACTGCAGCTGTAAAGCCATGGCCTTGGAGGGGTAACACTTGAAAAGCCATTAGCATTGTGTCACCAAAGCATACTACAGGAGAAAAGCAATTTTGAACATGCATCCTAAAAAAAAAAAGAAAAAAGAAATCAAGCAAACAGACAGGCAAACAAAGACCGCAAGCCTGTCTGGTTCTCGCTGGGCCTAGCCGGAGTCTTCACTGCTGTCAGCCTTTGCTTTGCTTTGCTTTGCTCCTGGTGGCCTTTGCTTGAGCACATGCACCCAGTTCTTCTGTTCGGCGCCCTCTGTGTGACAAACCACAGCAGGCTTCTGGTTCTTCACATGGACATTGCGAGGAAAGGGTTTGTGCCTTTTTTCTTGCCTTGGCCCCAACCATAATATATGTTTGATTATAGTTATAAGGGTCCCTTACGAAATTGAGATATAAATAACCTGTTACCTTTTGAATCAAGCACATGTCCTTCCCCTCTCACTGGCTCTGTGATCTCCCCCAACTTCAGGAAAGCTCTGTCACGTGGACACCAGGATTGGGAATTACCAAGAGCTGTACTTAGTGGGATGCTCCCAGGCAGGACAAATGGCCGTGTTTAACTGAAAATATTGTTTTGCATGTATGAGCTGATCAATAGATGATGCATGCTTGATAAATACATTTTTTGACTTAGGTTGTTTGCAAACAAACACATTGAATAACCGAAGCTTACTCAGTTTGTTTTCGTTCTGCTGATTTAAGGAGACGATGAGGGAAGTAACAGCGTTGAAAGTACCGGGAGGAGCAGCCAGTTATGATGTCTGGACTGTTAAGTTTCCAGCTCACCGTGTTAAAGTTACTCTGTCCTGCATTTATTAAGAACATAAGTTTTAAGCTCAGTCACCTTCCATTTTAAATGAATGGGTTCTCTAGAATCATTTCCTCTTTTAAATTTTTTATGTCTTCATGGCTTTATAGCAATGCCTAACCTAGAACCTCATTATGCAATTAGTATAACCTAATCTTTCTTTTCAAAACACCTTTACCAATGAGATTTTATATTTTACAGAAGTGGCCCAGTAGCCTATGATGTAGGAAAAAACCCATCTTTAAAAATGGTTTGCTCAACAGATAATAGAAAATTTATCAAGTTATTTTCCCTTTTAGATCATTGATACATATAGAAACACTTAGAGGTTTTAGAGTTATTTTGGTATTGTTGTATTATTAAATTTGAAATTATGCCCTGGCTGGTGTGGCTCAGTGGACTGAGTTTCTGCCGGAGAACCATAGACATGCTAGTTCGATTCCCAGTTAGGGCACGTGCCTGGGTGGCAGGCCAGGTCCCCAGTAGAGGACACAGGAGAGGCAACCACACACTGATGTTTCTCTCCCTCGCTTTCCCCCTCCTTCCCCCTCTCTAAAATAAATAAATACAATCTACAAAAAATTGAAATTATATGGAGTAAATAAAATTCACCACTTATATGGGGGTTTTGTGTTCCTTCAGAATCAGAATATTTTATAACCCACAGAGAACAGATTTTTAAAAAATGCCTCAATAAAATCTTCCAATTTTCTCAGGCTGTATGTGCACCCAGACTCTCCTTTCACGGGTGAGCAGCTACTTAAGCAGATGGTGTCTTTTGAAAAGGTGAAACTCACCAACAACGAACTGGATCAACATGGCCACGTAAGTGCAGCACCTTGGAGTGAGTGTGCTTGGGGCGCGGTGGAGAAGCCACCCAGAGCTGCCTTCCTCCAAGTCTCTCGCTCCTCTCCCTTTGCCCCTCTCACCCTGTAGCTCCGAATCATTCTATGAGAGCCTTCCCGTATTCATGTTGCCAAGAGGGCATTTCTATGCAAGAGGGCTGGGGGCCTTCAGCACCATGGATTTCCTGACTTCGGCAACTGCTTTGTAGCCCCGCCAGTTAAACAAAGAGAACGTGCATTGTGGAGGCTACTCCAGCCCCGTCGGGGCTTAAACATCTGAGTTCTGTCAGTGGTCTACCAGGTGACACAGCGTAAAAGGAAGGGGGCTGCTGAAGTGTGTTCTATGGACACAGTCACGTGAGATGCAAAAGAACAAAAGGGTTTTATGTCCAAGTAAGTTGGAAACCTGATAGGCTACTGCCAGCATCTGAACCGCGCACCAGCAGTCACGAGTGAACCTGGTCACTCTGCCTCGGCCGTGACAAACAAGGGCTGCCGTGGGCTTGTGGATGTCGTCCAGGCCTGAAGCGGTTTATCTGGTTCAGGTTCAAGCCAACCATTTGAAACAGTGTCTAGTAAGTTTGGAAAAGTGCTTTGTACTCAGTGTATATCCCCTTTGTAGAGAGTCTCACGAATAGTAAGGCACAGAGGAGTCTTGCAATTAAAAACAAAACAATTTGATGATTCTGAGTTCATCAAAATGTAGAAAAGGAGAAACGGGAATTTTGAGTTCTTATCAATAGTTAATAGAACAAATAGCTACTGATGCAGGCGTCTGCACGTTTGATAAGATTGCTTTTTAAGGAACTATCTTCTGCTTTATATAAATCTAAAGAAACTTTAGACGGACTTGCATACTTCTTTTTGATGAGAATATTGATTTTTTTTTGCCTTAATTGACACAAAGTACATTGGAATTTTCATAGTTGCCTTTTTTGGCTTAGACATTCTGATACAATTATTTCCTTTCTTATCCCCTTAATGTAGGTTCTTGTTATGTTACAGTTTAGTTTCTGTTGGATCTATGCAACGTAGAAGAATTTCAAAACATTTCTTCAGAAAAGATGGTTATAAGTAGATAATAAATTGAGGTTTTAGATGTGGTTTCAAATGGTTGGCTTGAACCTGAAACTAAATAAATTGCATCAGGCCTGGCCGACATCCGTGTGCCCACAGGAACCCTCATTTATCATGGCCGAGGCAAAGTAACCAGGTTCACCCGTGGCTCAGCTGCTGGCGCTGTTCAGACGCTGGCAGTAGCTGAACAGGTTTCTGTTACTTCACATGTTGGAAAAGATAATTGACCTAAGGGTGTTGGCATAATTGTCCTTTTTTTTTCTCCCAAAGATGTTTTCATTCACATATTTTTTTTCAGGTGAAAATTTATAAAGTTATCTGAGAGACATTTCCTGTAGGCCAATGATCCTTCTTCATGTCAGCCCCATGTTAAAATTTCATGGGCTCTACTGAAATCTTTGCAGGGAGACATGAAGACTTTTAATGGTTCTAGTGTTGTCCGTATGTGAAGCTTTTTGAAGCCCTGGGTCTTTCCAGGAAGACAGAAGTTCATTCTGAGATCAGCTGTCCAGAATTGGATATGTTTGCCTTTGAGCATCAGCTTCACAGGTGAGCATAGGTGAGCACTCAGCTGTATTTCCGGAGCTCTGGAGTCTCGCCTGATTACAAGGTTAGACTTTGATAAATTGTTTAGCTGTAGGTAGTTGTTAATATCCATTTTGACTTTAAAATTTTATTATTTAATATAACCCTTTGCCGCTAGCCACAGTGTATTCTGGAAGAGACAAGGAGAGAGTTTTAGGTCCTGGGGGGTTTAGCCACATTCTCTGAATTCATCCTGAAGAAGCCCCTCTTACTGATGCATTTTTAGTTTTAGAACAGGAAAAACTCTTACTTCCAGGAATTTGTTTAGAAGTAAGATGAGGCAGAGCCCACATTTTTATTACTGTTCCTTGTCCTCATGAAGGGCTTGAGGAGAGAGTCCAGGAGCCTGGGAGTCCGAGGCTCAGTCTGAGGTTGGAGTCTACCTGGTATCCTTTCCCAAAGGGAATTGACCTTGGGGTGGTATGAGAGAGGGAGCCAGGACCATATTTAAAGGTTAGGTTTTTCCCACTGTGTGTGTGTGTGTGTGTGTGTGTGTGTGTGTGTGATTTGAAAATCCAGTCTTCTTAGGAGGGCATGTAATGAATGCTCAGGTATTTTCTCATATCAGTATTTTGTCACTTCAAGGTTATTCCGGTTTTATGACTGAGTACAGATACCCTGAACGCCTTAGAATACACGCACTTTACAAAGAGAAGACTTGTTCTTTTTAAAGTTTACTTCAATGTGTTTAAAGCTCTCATATATTTCCAAGACTCCTACTCAGGTTTAGGGTCATAAAAAGGTGGCAGGTACAACATTCAGTACCAGTGACTGCTCCGGCACGTGAAGTTGGTTTGCATCTCAGCACCGAGAGACATCGATTCTGCATCAGTTTTCCCACCGTGACTAGTAAAGTCAACCAGCAGGAGCCCTCCTCCGCCACACCCATGGTAGCTAGGACAACAAGGGAACCAGTGGTCGCACCAGCGCTGTGTGCATTTGAACTTGGTCCTGCCACAGCATTTATAAAACACCTCCCTTGAGAGCCAGGCTGTCTGCTAGGCCCTTGGGGTAAAGCGCATACAATGTGAGCCCTGGTATGCCAGGAAAGATGCTGAATTTCGGAGATTTAGGTAGCTCTCCAGATGGCAGGGCAGGAGTAGGGATGTGGGGTGATGTGGAAAACCTTTCGTATCCCAAAGTGAATTTTGTCGTGCAGATTTCATAGTGGCAAATTAATGTATTTTATTTAGAATCTACATGAAAAAAATACTGCCTTGTTGACCAGGGTAGGCTATGATTTCTGAACGCCGGACAAGTTGTATGAGCTATGGAGTGGAAGATGGCCGTCACTATTACTCATGTTTAGTTTATAATCAGAAGTCAGGAATCAACCACATCAACAATAATAATAGAGTTTGTGTTTTTTGAGGACTTCCTATTTGCTATGTGATTTACAAGGGTTACATCATCGAATCCTTACCACACCCTATGAGGTTGATACTGGTTTTGCATTTGAGAAGCTGAGGTTGGAGAGAGGTGAGGTCACCTGTCCTAATATTAAAGAGCTAGAAAGTAGCGGATTCGGTATTCTAGCCTAGATCTGTTTAATATTGTACCGCCTTTCTAACTGTCTAATACACCCCCTCCTGTACCCAATAAACAGCAGTCTTTCCTCCTAGCATATATAATTTCTTACTTCAGAAGATATAGACATACATCCTTTGGTCTAACGAGACTAACAAACAAAAATGTTTTAAAGACTTGATTTAAAAATAAACGTATTCTCCAGATGACCTTCCCTGCATTACTTTAGCAAAGATACTTGAAACACCCTGTATTATCTGCACTTGTTTTGGTAAAATATGATTTACAAGGATGACTCTGTGGTATCTTGTGGAAGTGATTTGCTTTACGAATGGAACAGGGTAGATCCTGCTGTGAAACTGAACTTGAACTGCAAACTTTACTGTTCTTTCTCCCCGGATTATAATTTGGCCTGTTGAGCAATGTCAATACCTACAAGTCAGTCTTCCCCATTTCTTCCTCGTAGATCATTTTGAACTCGATGCACAAGTACCAGCCGCGGGTGCACATCATTAAGAAGAAAGACCACACGGCCTCGTTGCTCAACCTGAAGTCGGAAGAGTTCCGAACGTTCATCTTCCCAGAGACCGTTTTCACGGCAGTCACCGCCTATCAGAATCAACTGGTAAGTGCTCTGTTCACAATTTTTATGTCCCAAATAAGATAAGGACTTAGGGGGCTCTTTCATTTTCTCCGAGAGAACAACTATCCCGGTACTTAAAATAGAAGTTCACTTTGGAGAGAGCTATTGAGTGTCAGCCCCCGGACCTCGGCGAGTGTTGACGTTGGAAGGTCTGGATGACACCACCTGGTCTGGAATCTTTGTGCTCCGGGGCGGATTGTTCACTGTTCACGCTCTCACTCAAACCTGGCTCTCGCTGGCTTCTCAAATTTCTTTTCAAGAAATTACCTGCTTCGTTTTCCTCTTCCTGATAGAGCCCCATAACATACGTAATCATTCATGCACTGATTGCTCCATAAAATTTAGAACTTCAGTTTTTCTGCTAAATTAGCACACGTATTCTAGCTCACTGCCCAAAGTGCTGATGCTTTGGATATTTTTGTGAGGCTTCTTCAGCTGTAAGTTAGGGTATGATAATTCTAGTAGAATGATTTTAAATGTCTCTTTAGATAAACGGTAGCATGTAAGCAGTGTGTGTTTAATTAACATCAAGAAATTTAATTGATAATATTGAGTTATATGTTTTCTAATCTCTGTTGTACATCACATTGAAAACGTGTGCATTTTTTTTATCCGTAAGTTCAATTCAATAAATACCAAAGCGTTAGTAAGGACTGGGCGCTATTCTGTACTTCCCCACATATTTTGTTCATCCCTGGTTAGCATAGCCTTGGAGGGAGGGTACCAGTAGCGTTCTGCAGTGAGGATGCTAAAGCTCCAGGAGGATAAGTCACTCTTCCGCAGTTGGGAAGGACCAGAAGTAGGATTTCTTTTCAGTCAAAGAAGCTCATGTTGTCAGTTTACTTGGCACATTCAGTTGTCCGTGCCCTCTCTAGGCCTTCGGATCTGGCTTTCATCTGACTGGTTATGGGTAGCGGGAGTATCGCTCCCTCCTGTCCCGATGCTATAGTTTGGTCTGGGAGTGAATAACTGTTAGGTGCTGTCAGGTCCAGAGCGCAATGGTCAGTCAGAGGAGCCAGGGTGTTGGGTCTCAGGAAAAGCACCATGATGAAGCCAGAAGCCCAGGTAGCTCTGCTCAAATAAGTAAGTAGCGGCCTGGGGCAGGGCTGTGGGCAAACGCTGGAGCGGACCTGTGTCTGTGAGGTGTGAGTCCCTGTCGTTCCTGTAGGGCCATGAGTAGGTTTCACTGTGGCTACTGTTCTCCTTCCCTGTGAGCTGGGGCTGAGACTGCCCAGACCAGCTTCGGGGACGCCGGGGAGACCAGACGAGATGCTGCGGGTAAATGTGCCTTTGGAAACCATGAGGCGCTCTGTAAATAAGGCATGTGGTTATTATTGGACTGTCTCTGGAGTATCCAAAGAGGATCTGGCACCATTCGCATTTTAAAATGTTAGTGGTATATTTTTTAATGAGATACACGAATGCCCAAATGCTATCAGACTAATTATCTTAAAGGATAAAAGCAAAATTAAAGGACATTTCACAGCATAACATCTTAGAGTGGTTTACCAGGTGAAGGAGCAGCTCTGAGTAAATGCAGGACCTGTCACATCATGGTTCCTAGGACCAGGGGGTTATCATCTACATAGTTACACTAATAGTTAACATTTGGGTTCCTGCTGTGTGCAAGGCACCCTTCACGGTGCATTGTCTTATTTAATCTTCACAATGGTTTTATGTCATAGGCACAACAGTATTTTTGTGTCACCTATACAGCTGGAAAACAGAGGCATGGAGTTAAATAGCTCATCCAGGGTGACCGTCTTGCACCCATTGGATTTGACCCCAGGTGGTCAGTGTCCTTAACCTCTATGCCTGGTGTCCTCCTGGCTTGTGACCCTGATGGACTCCTAGACATCCTTTTCAGAGAATTTCAGCTCTTTAGGTTCATGTCTTGTCCATCTTTTGTTCTTTTTAACAAGTGCTCCCGCCTACCCGCCAGTGTGACGATATGGCGGTCGTCCTAAACTGGCCGTCAGCACGGCCACTGGCACTGGCTGCGTCCAAGAGGGGCCATATGTTCTAATGACACTATCTCTTTTGATGCTTTTTGTACCACTTAACCTTTTTTTTTTTTAGGAAATCTTCAAATATATAAGAGTTATACACATGGTGAAATGAATAGCATGAATTGCACCCAGATCCAAAAATTAACATCATGCCACTCAGCTGCCTCTGCCTCATGTCTCTCTCTGCTTGTATCCATTCTCCCCTTCCCTGTCATCATTTGGTACTCGCTCACTTGCATACACCATGATGCTTTCCCTGTGAATACTTCTACAAGTGCATATGGACAGTAAGAATATTGTTTTTGTAGCCACACTATCTTTATCACGGCTAAGAAAAGTAACAAGACATTCCCTAACATCATCTAAAATTCAGTTTATATTAAAATTTTCAGGACGGACCAACAAATGTCTTTTATAACCCCTTTTCCCTCTCTGAACTAGGATCCGACTGAAGTTCATGGTTTGGATGCGTTAGATTTAATTTAGAAATATCTCTCTACATTTTTTCTCATGATTCCATTTAATTCTGACACTAATCCCCTGCAGAAGGCCCCCTTGGGCCCCATTTTGTAGATGAAGAAACAGGGTCAGAGGAGTTGATACCCTTGCCTAAGGTCACAAATCTGGTAAGTGACAGACCGTCCTCTGGGCCTGAGCTCCTTCTTGTTGGTGGCCTCATGCTCGATTGCGGGGCCAAGGAAGAAGGGACCACTGTCACTGCCAAGGTTTGGAAACTGCAATGACAGTGTTGCCAAGTTCAAGTAGTCCATTTCTTTCTATGTGTCTACCTTTAAAACCATGACCCCTAACACAGTGCCGTGCGTATATTTGAAATTCAAGTAATAATTGAACAAAAGACCAAAAAAATGTAATAATCAAAGATTTGATTTGGTTTCCAAGTCGGTCTTTGAATGCTTTATAAACCTCATAAGACTAATCAAAATTCATGTTTAATAAACATATATGGGGTGAATAAATCAATCTGGGGGTTAGTATTTTCTTTAGTCCTGTACCATTTTCTGAAGTTATCTTCGACTCTTTCTGGGCCTCCCTGCATCAACTGCTTTTTCCTTGTTGTATCATGTTGGTGTACTGGCTATCTCATGGCAAACATAGAATAAAATAAATGTATAGGAAGTAAATTAAATATGTCCTAAGGAGAGTAGAAATACTAGAATTTTTCTATCCACAGAGTAGAGAGAAGAGAGAGGAAGAAAATTTTAAAACTCATTCTGGATCACCTCCACATCTCCAAAACTGTAGATAGGATGTTATTTTTATATCTATGAAAAGCCAGATCCAAGTTTCCAATCGAGTTGTGAAAAAGCTTTTTATTTATTGTGGCTGGTAGTTATATTTATAAGTAATGAAAATGGGACTTTTTTTATTATTTTTTCCTCTGGTTTTGGCGAGGAAAGGATTACATTTGTCTACATTATTAGATAAAAGCTAAATACGTTATACTTTCAACAAACTCTTTTATAATTTTTTAAGACTTAAAGGTCATACCTGGTTTTTGAGCAGGCAGACCACTGCCGTAGAGTTGAAGTGTAGGTCAGGTTTCATTTTTAAATGCCTTTGGACAGATCTTTTCCTGATAATTGGAGAAATGGTCTCAGAGGGCCAATTCCACCTTGCGGCTGGGAGCCCCAGCGGTACTCAGAGACCAGTGATGTCATGTGAAATGTCAGCCACTGGGAAGGTCCCCTTCTCTTTGGCACAGCTGCCTTCCAGTCATGCATACATTGATCTACAGATAAAGGAGATGTTGAAAGAGTGTGTTTTTTGGTTAGGACCTGCATTGTGTTCTACATTGTTAATTTAAGATGTGAAGTAATGACTATGTTTTGGCCTGAATTAGCGATGTGCATGTATGTGGACAGACACTAGACTACAGGGTTTCTTCAGCGCAAAGTGCTGTCCTTACTTATGCTTTTTCCTCGCCCAGTGAAAGACCTTGCTGCTTTTAAAATGTAGTTTTGAATTCTAAGCCATACCTGTGGTTTGGCTGATCAACACTCTCCATGTTACGTTTGGTGTTTGTCTATTTTGGGGTCCTTACCTTTGACGAGGGTGACGTTGTTCAACAGTGTCACAAGCGGCAGGTATTCTGTGTCAAGGACAAAGAAAATGCCATCCAGCCGAATCACTGTCTGTAACTCAGATCCCTTCTCTCGTCAGCTCTCAAATGTGTAACTTCTTCCCTTGTCCCAAATCCCCTTAAAGGGATATAAAACTGTATCTTCCGAAATGAATTTCTATGTAATGACTGTTTTTTATTTAAATATCCACGGGAAAAGTAAAACATATGCCTGCCCTTTAAAAAGGCATGATTACTTAGAATGTTAAAATTTGGCTAAAAATTACTTTATCTTAAGCTAGAAAACCAAATAAACGTGCTTCTCGTGTAAACTGAAGCCAAGTTTCATTCAGTCTGTAACCAGAAAGGAGATGGAATCCTATTTCTGACTGCTTTCTCCGGCAGCAAAGTTCCACCAGTGTTTCCGGGTGATTATTGCTGACACCACAGTGGATTCACAGCTTAGTGACAGCACAGGGAGCACCCTGGGCTCACTGGGGACTTTAACCCATGGGCCCTGAGCTGCCCATCCGTACTCCATAAAACCCGTTTGAGGCTGGAGGTTAATCCAGGACCCCACACCATTTTAGTAATAAGAGCGCCATTCAGCTTTTTCCCTCCAACTTCCAAAAGCAATAGTTTTTCCTGGAATTAGATAAACGGATCCATAGAGAACGTGGATACCTGGTTATTTTCTTGAGCTCCTTTTATAACTAGCGCTCTCAGGTTAAATTGTCGCTGTAACCCACTGGTAGGTCGGGTATATGAGGGCACCTTGTACTACTAGTCCCCAAACTTTCCTATAGTTGGAGGTCGCATCAAAATGTCGAGAAAAAAGTTACCACTGTTACTCTTGGGGCTTTGGAAGGAGGTATTTAAGACAGAGGAAGTAGAAAATTCTCATAATGAAAGAAAATTCCAACGGAACCCGAAAACGGGTGTTGAATTTAATCCGCCTCCTAATTCAAAGTGAAGGCAGCGAGGTATGATGACGCCGGATGGACCCCGCATGTGTGGGGAGTGTTTGTTCTCCATGGCAACTCTACAAGCAACAGGTGCAATTTCCACAATTTCTTTCCAGGGGCAAAGTGGATCAAAAGTCGTTCTTCAGCTATAACAGAGACATACTACCTTCTGTTCTCTCAGTTTGTAAATACTCCAACAAAGCTTAATGTGGTTCACATTTGAGAGGGGGGCGTTAAAGGACTTCTTTCAAAGTCCTTAGTTTTTCTTTATTTTTGTTTTATTCTGATATGTATCGGTTTGGGGTGTGCGGTTTGGTGGCTAGACAATCGTATACTTTATTTAGTGTTCCCCTCGACACTTCCCATATTCCAGCCGGCACCGCCCACTGTTATTACAATATCATTGACTATATTCCCTATGCTTTACTTACTTCCCCATGACTGTTTTGTAACTACCAATCTGTACCTCTTAGTCCCTTCACCTCTTCCACCCAGTGCCCCCCACCCCCTGGCTACCACCAGTTTTCTCTCTGTATCTATGAGTCTACTTCAATTTTGTTTGTTTAGTTTGTTTTTTAGGTTCCACATATAAGTGAAATCATATGGTATTTGTCTTTCTCTGACTGCAGAGTCCTTAGTTTTTCCAGCAGATACATTTATTACCTGCCACTGTCTCCAGAAAACGTTATTCATTGGTAAATCCATTTACCTTTTAACTTTACAAATGAGCTGGCCGTGAGTAATTGAGCTTAAAAGAAGCCTTTGCTTGATTCCTCTATCTCCCAGCTTCATTTCGAGATCTGGATTCAGCTCACCCAGAACATCTGGGCCACTCCTGGGGATGTGATGCTGTCCTCTTCCCTGGAACCCACGTCACCTCAGTTCTGGCCAGCCGCGTGTCCTTCTGCCCGCTCCCTGCGATCTGAAGTCCCATTAGGGCAGGGACCGTGTGTCTGTAATCTTTGTCCCACATCACATTTCCCAGAGGGTGTGATAAGAAACCAGTCTCTCTTAACTATCTGTCCCTGAGTTATGGCGAAAGCAGTTTCATGAACCCTAAAGCACTTTAGAAACATATTTTACCTTGTAACTATCCAGTAGGCACAACTCCTGTCTTTGAATTGAAAGTCTTGGTGGTGTTAATAATCTTGGAAGATAACGGTTGCTTGGGCTTTAGAAGATGTTCATAAGTTTATTTCAAACAAATAAAAATTTTCTCCTTTGTCTCAAAAATTGGCATTCAGAAGAAATTCCACTCAAAAGAGTGGTTCACACAGGCTCTCGCCCTTTCGGGCTCCGTGGCTGTGTGTGAGGGGTGGTCTCTACAAACTCCTGATGGTCACACTTTAGAGGCCACCTCAGGGGTCCCTGTCTGTTCCTTTTATGTGTCCAAACAGTGGCTGTCGCCCTCCATTAAGAACAGATTTCTGACTTGCCTAGTTTGGTTCCTTCCCTGTGTTCCATTTTCCAGGAACTAAAGCTGAGAAGGAAATTAGCAAATTTCTTTTGGTCTGCTCTAGGGTGAATGTTCACGGGCTAAACATGAGCATTTCTCAGGTGTTACCAGGTGCCCCCAAATTAATATTATCAAAGCATCGACCTTGTAACTTGCCAGTGGTCATGGCAGAGAGATGCAGGCTGTCTGGGCAGGGTTAGTGTGGGGATTTCCGCTGTAAGCGAGGTGAGTAGCTTCTTTGCAGCATGTACATTGGCTAGCTGACATCAAGAAAACGTGAAAGAGGAAAAAATGCCTTTCTTTTGTGTTAACAAAAGCCATTCTTTAGGTGGTAATGGCTTAAAGGGAACAGTACATACACTCAGATCCGAGGAAAAGCTGCTTTTGGCAAAATAGCACTTCTGACTGTTTTGGTTATGTGTATTCCTTACTTTGAAAGAGAGGGACATGCCTCAACCTACCACCTTTTTTCCAGGTTAAGACTATTCTGTGCATGTCCCTCTAAAGATTAACGTGGCCTCTCTTACTGATGTGAATGAGCTATGACTCTCTGTAAAGGGGTCTGTGGTTCTTTCCGTCCATTCTCCTAGGTTCCTCGCAGCTCTAACACTCAGAATTTTACCAGCCAAGTGTCTTTTCATCAGTGTTTCCTTTATCTATTTCTTTTGTTTTTTTTCTTCATTACCTGATTTATTATTCTTGGAGATGCAGTATGTATGATTTAATGGATCTTTTCCCATTAATATTAATACCGTGGGAACCACGGCCATGGACACTTCAGACCATGAGTCTTATTAGCAAGTCATTTTTTTCCGTGTAACTGTGGAGTCTGTAAATAACATTGCAGGGTGTATAGCCAAAGGCCGACTCGTCTGAGTCTAATTCAGTAAGGTGGAAGGGCGTACTGGGGCAAATTTATATTCTGAAAGTTCTGTAGCCTATATTTTTGTCATGTATCTCAAGATAGCATTGAACGTGAAGCTATTATTGGCCATTTAATCTTTGTACCCATTATGGTGTCTGTACATGCCCATGGTATTAACAAGTGATGTCGCCAAGTCTGCATGAGGCAACGTTCTTGGTCTTATTCCCCATTCCCCACTGACGCCGGCCCTCTGGACAGCTCCCCCACTCCCCAGTGGAGCCCTGGAGTCCCATAAGTCTCTGAAATACTTCACCCAGCAGCCACGCTGTTCATGAAAGGCCCCCACCCCTAACTTTCTCTATCTACTGACCTCCAGCCTATTCTCAGATACCTCCTTCTCTCTGAGGCCTTCCCTTCCCTTCCCATCCCATCCCATCCCATCCCATCCCATCCCATCCCATCCCATCCACCCTTCCTGTGAACTCTCTAGCAAGTTCGACCTTTCTCACGATCCTGAGAGACACTGGGTATTCTTGGGGTGCCACAATGGAAAATGAACACGCTCTTTATTTCTGATTTTATTTCCTGGACCTCAGAAATGATAATTGTTGTGTTACGCATTCTTCCCCTTCCAGATAACCAAGCTGAAAATAGACAGCAACCCTTTTGCCAAAGGATTTCGAGACTCCTCCAGGCTTACTGACATTGAGAGGTAATGAGAATTTTCTGTTTACTTTCTTTGTCCAGATAAGATAAAGAGAAGGGCGAGTTTGTAAGAACACACTCCTTTCAACGCCGAAGAACTGAAACCTCACTGTATATAATCGCCATGTCTCTGCCCCTTCCCTTCCCTTCTCATTATGAACCCTGTAGATACGCAAGTGCTTAAGTTGGGACAGCTGCTGCAGCCGGTCTGTTCTGTGCTCAGTTTCTGAGTGAAGTGGCTTCTTTGGTCAGGACATTTATTCAACTGTAAAAAATAGGGCTTCTTTGTTATCAAAGACTCCGTCCTCTTGATGATATTAAGCTCCACGTCTGGAGTGGCAATCTGCAGAGAAATGGAATCTTGATAGCCTTTGCCTCTGAACTGCAGATACTTGCTAACATGAAGAATACAAGGGCAGTTTGGAATTTTGAAATAAAAGGAGATGGAATTTAATTCAAGGCACATATTTGGCCTATAGCTTGGACTGCTTCTATTTAATAGGAGAGATGTCAGATCTCAGGACCTTTAAGTGGACAAGTGACAATCCTGTGCCTGGAACTTACCCCACCTTTAACTTAATTCGAATGGTCAAGTGTGAGACCATCTATGTGTTCAGTCCTGACTGTGTTGGGATGCATGGCTTGCCCAACAGAGGTGTCACAAAGTGTGCTTTTTGGAGACAAGGTATTTTTTTTAACATGATTGTTTGCATCTCTTATACATACTATATAACTTTCTAGATCTTTTTTGTGTGTGTATGAGAACATTTCAGCTCCACTCTGTTAGCCGATTTCAGCTAATATGCAATAGTATTATCAACTCTCATCACCCTGGTATACATTAGACCCTCAGACCTTATCCATCTTCTATGCTTATTCTTTTACATGGCCTGAAGTCTTTATGGATGAGTGGGGTACCGAGCACCAGCCCTCTGTTTGATCTTACCTCCAAATCTTTATGTGACTCTCCTACCAACTGCTACACTTTGCCACACTCTTTGTTAGCTACCACGTGATCGCTTCTTCCCAACCTGTCTTAGTAGCTCAAATTTTTAAAAAAATCACATGTTTTAGCAACACCCATCTGATCCTTCCCTCAGCCTTCCCACATGGCAGAGCATAGCGGGGTGGCTTTCATTTGGAGGAGCACATATAGAGGCTCAGTGTGGCGGCAGAGAAGCCAGCAGAAGAGGCTGAAAGTTGGGCAGGAACTATGGGATTTGAGTAGAAAAAAAGATTCCGTAGTTGGAAAGCTTCACGAGTGGTTGGGAGATGTTCAGATCAGGGGAAGGAACAAGCTTGTGATTGAAGATCCATCACAAAAGCAGAAAAGGTCAGTGGGCAGGTCTCTCATTAGCTGGGTCATAGGCAGGCAAGTCGGCCCTGAAACCCAGCTCGGTGAGACTGTGGTATCAGCAGGGTGGGTGACGAATGAGTCTGTGCACAAAGGCTGCTCTCAAGAGGCGTGACCTTTCTCAGCTATTTCTGGAGTGCCAGAGGCTCAGCTTCAGACTGGGCTTATAGTGCAGATGGGATTATAATCGGTGAACCCTCCTCAGTATTAGTCAGGTGTCAAGCAAGAATGAAGACTGGCTTGGCGGGGACAGTGGGGGTGTGCTTTCCCAACTCGAGGGCGCACGTGCTCTATTGGGAGACAAAGTCAAGGGTTTGAGTCCAAGCTCTGCCTTTTACTGGCTGAGGGATCCTGGAGATGTCATCAAACCTCTAAGTCTGTGGTCCTCATCTAGAAAATAGAAAAAATGCCCCTGCTGGCTCCACAGGCTCATTATGAGAACCAAGGAAGAGGCAGTCGCAGAAGGAGCTTCTAAATGCAGGTTCGTCTTGTTAGGAGTTGAGCATAGTTTTTGCCCCATCCAAGGCTGCTTCTCAGGGTCTTCATAAACTAGGCCAAGAGTAAGACCAGCCCCGTGGCTGCACATGTGCTCCAGAGACAGGAGTGCCCAGGCCGACTGTCCTTTTAGAATGACAGATGGCATGATGCCTGCGACACACTTCCCACTTGGTGAAGGAGCTTCCTGATTTCAGGGGCCACGTGCGTGAACACGACGCGAAGTAGCTTCCCATGGTCGGGGAGGGCCAGGAGAGCATCTTATGTCTTAGCTGAAAGTCTGCATTGTGACCCAAGTAGTGTGAAATAGGCCACAGTTTGGGATATCATTCCCAGATATTGAAGTCTGAATTTTTCCTAAACAGCCTTTGGGGATGGGACAAATCAGATCAATTGATCTTTAGAGACCTAAAGAAATTAAATTAGTCTGGAGTCAGTTACTGCACTAAACCATCTGGTAATTGAATTGCTCCCTGTAACTGATTGAAAGCAGCCCCATCTGTAACAATACAGGGCAGCCTTCTTTGGGAGGGAGCTGAGGGAAAAGCACACTTTTTTATGACACGATGACAGAATTGGCACTTTTCTAACCTAATTGAATGTGATGTTCGAAGTATGTGACCTCAGTGATTTCCAGTTTCCGGGTCCAGATTTACAACTGCCGTGGGACACCCAAACAAAAATGCCTTGAAGGCAGCCTGCCTTCCACCTGAAAACTCACCCCCTTGAGCTCTGTAACTGCATGAGCTTGTGGGACACCCCAAAAGGCGCTACAGCTCTTGTGCTCTTGCCCGACTGGGTTCTGTTTGGACACTGAGTGTCTCACCTACTCCGTGTGTGGCCTTGCTCTTCAGGGACGGCCTCTCCCTCATTTGTAAAAGGAAATCTTTCACCAAAGCAGAAAGAGTAGTACTGGAATTTTGATTGGTGTTGTTTTGAATTTATACAGTAATCTGGGGGAGAGATCTTCACAGTATTGAGATTTCCTTCTAGAGATCTGCCATGTATTTGTCCGCTTGCTGAAATCGCTTCTTAAGTTCTCTAGAAGTTCTGGAATTTCCAAGTGTGTAAGCCCTGCACATACTTTCTTAGGCACATAGCAAGTTCTGTTAGAGCTGCACTGTCCAATCCAATAGCCACCGGCCATCACTGGCTAGTGAGGACTTGAAATGCGGCCACTCAGTGTGGAGATGTGCTGTGTTCACACACACAAACACAAACACCACTGAGTTTGAAGACTTCGTATGAAAAAAGAGTAAAAATATCTCAATCATTGTTTAAAAATATTGATTAGATGTTGAACTAATATTTTGGACATGTATTAGGTTAAATAAAATATATTAAAATTAATTTCACCTTTAAAAAGTGTGGCCACTAGACTATTTAAAATTATATGTGGCTCATATTACCTTTCTTTTGGATAGCACTGTACTAAGAGGGCTTTTTGGGGGGGGGAGAGTGGAGAAGATTTGCTTTGGAAAATGGAATTTTTAGTTAGAAATCTACCCAGTTTAGTCTGTGAAAAGCTATTGATTCCTGTGTGTCTTTGGCATCCTGCCATTTTACTGAAGTTAAAAAAAACTACTTTAAAGAATTTGTCATTTTAGTCTGTTGAGTTTTGCTTTTAAAAATGTCTTTTTCTTGTTTTATTGCACGGACTAAAATTTCCAGGACACTATTGAAAAGTAATGATGATAGCGTTGGCTCTTGTTTTGGGCATACTCAGCAATACCTCCAGGGTTTCATCATAATATATGGTGTCCTCTGGCTCTTGATTCCAGATGGGTATCTTTATCATATTGAGGTAAATACCCTTCTATGCCTAAATTAAGAGTTTTTTCTTATCTTGAATGTTACTTGAATTTATATTAAATGTTCTTTTAATATCCAATGAGACCATTTTAATTACTTTTGTACTTTTAAATAACAATAGTACTAATTATAGTCTTACTGTCTTTGTTGAACCATCCTTGTATTCCTGGAATAAATCCTGTCTGGTCTGTATCTGTTTTTCCGTAATACATTACTAACTTCAATTTACTCATTTTATTTTAGACTTTTTGTATCAATCTTCATAACAGAGATTTGACTTTGTTTCTTTTTGCCTTCTCTGTTAGTTTTTGGTATCGGGTTTCTGCCAATTTGTTCAGATGAACTGTAATATTTTCCTTCTTTTTGTTGTCTGGATCAGTTTAACAGCAAAGTGTGATCCTCTACCTGAAGATTTTGCCATCTTGCCCATACATTCATCTGGATGCAGTATTCTTTTGGGGAATTCTTCTTGACATTCTTAGTTTGTTCCATTGTTTATCAAATATATATTTAACTTCCATCCCACTTAGTGCTTTGTGTCTTAATTCCACTTTGTCTACTCTTACATTCCTGCACATATAAAATTTTTGCTTTCTTTTATTTGCTTTTTAACTTTAAAAATTATGTCACTACAGCAATATGATCTCCTCTCTCTTGTATCACCAGATATTCTGAGGTTTCTTTCTTTTTTAGAAAAATGTTTTTTCAGTATTATTTTGTATTGGCTGCTCGGTGATAAATATTTTAGGTGTATAGCCTAAGTGACTAGGCAATTATGTACAAGTGTTCTCGCGAATATTTCCAGTACCCACCCAGCACCATGCATAGTTACACGCCCTAGGCTCTACTTCACATCCCCAGGACTGTTGTGTAACCGCCAGTCTGTTCTTCTCTTCCACCCAGCCCCCCAAACGCCCTCCCCTCTGGCAGTGACCCATCTGGTCTCTGTGTCTATGAGTAGGTTTCAGCTTTGTTTGTTTATTTTATCAAGGAAAAACAACCTTCTCTTGATTTCATTTGTCTCTGAAGTTACTGACTCTCCCAGTTTTTGCTCCTTCTTGGAGTAAAGCTCCTTAAACCAAGTGGCATGTGTTCTCTTTTCTAATTCTTCTCTTCCCTTTCTCCCTTCTGCCCTGACTTTCAGACACTCACCCCCACTCCTCCAGCTCCCCTGTCCTGGTCACCACGGCCTCCCCATTGCTAGATCCAGCAGTCTGTTCTCAGTCCCCATCTTATCTATCAGCGGTGTTTGACACAGTTGTCCCTTCCCTCCTTCCTTTTTCTTGTCTTCCAAGATCCCCTTCTCTTCTGGTTTTTATTCTGCCTCATTGGCTATACTTCCTCCCTCCCCTGTTAGCGCTTCCTCTTGTCCTTCATCCATTCACAGTGAAGTGTTCCAGGTCTTAGTCCTTGGACCACTTATCTTCTCAGTCTGCATCTGCTTTGGTGATTTGACCCGGTTTCATGGCTTTAAATACCGTTAAATGCTGACTACTATTGAATTTCCATCTCTGGTTCTGGCCTCAACAGAGTCAAAGATCTGACTGGCTACTTCTTTTAGTATTCCCTGTCCCCATCGAGGGACCTCAGATTTCAGCATCTAACACAGATGCCCACCCGCACTCTTGCACACCTCCCTTTCCCGCAGGGCGTCCCTGGATCCTCCCTCTCTCTCACTACCCTCATCCCAACAGTCTGCTCATCCTTTAAACTGTATCCAGAGCAGTCCCATGACCTCTTACCATCTCCACTGCTACCACCACCCCTGTCGAAAACACTGTCATCTCACTCCTAGATTATTACATGAATTTTCTAACTGATCTTTCTACCTCCACTCTTTCTGCCCTTAAGTCCATTTTCAGTACACTGATTAAAAAAAGATCTTGTCAAAAAAAAGGAAGTTGGCCCACATCACTCTTGCTCAGAACTCTCCAGTGAGTCACCTTTTAATTCCAAAGTCCAGACAAGGCCAGAAACACCCTGCCGAATTGGATCCCAACCCTCCCAATTGTCTCTCTGAATTTGTCTACCTTTCTCTTGTCCATTTGTCTTTGAATGCACCCAGGCCCCTCTCAGCCTTAGGGCCTTGGTGCTTGCTTGCTGCCCCAAAATCTGAAAGGCCCAAGGCTTTATCTTTTGTTTCCTACTATGTCCCAGAACCTAGACTAGTGCCTGGTACATAGAAAATATTCAAATGTTTGTTTAGTAAATAATGATGTATCTTTTTTAAAAAAAAGATTTTATTAATTTTTTTAGAGAGACGGGAAGGGAGGGAGAAAGAGAGGGAAAAGGAAGAAGAAAGAGAGGAAGAGAAACATCAGTTGGTTGCCTCTTGCATACCCCCAGCTGGGGAGCTGGCCCAACCCCAGGCGTGTGCCCTGGCTGGGAATCCAACTGGCGACCTTTCAGTTTGCAGGATGATGACCAACCACTGAGCCCTACCACTCAGGTGTGTCTTTTAAAGAATAACAACACTTATTTATAATATTTTAATATTTAATATTTAAAAAAATTTGTCTGAAGCTCTTTATGTTTTAAGAGAAAAACTTAATTCATCTCTGAGTATTGTGTTGTTATATTTGATATTGAGTTTTTTGTTTGTTTGTTTCTGCTCTCTGTTTACTTCAGCTATTGGTTTTGCCTTTTATTTTTTCTTTCTGTCTCTTGTTATATTTATCACATTCCCCCTTTGTATAGTGGCTAACACTCCCCAGTTACCATGTGTCGGGCAGTGGGCCACTTACTTCACACACTTTATTTTAGTTATTCTTCAAAATAACCCTAAAGAACCATTATCATCCCTGTTAATGAAATAAGATAGCTGAAGCTTAGACAGATTAATACTTTATTCAAACTCACATGTTTTGTAATAGCTCACCCCCACACCCAGTTTAGTTTGTATCATTTTTAAAAATAATTATGTTTTTAAATTCTAAACGACATATTGTGAAATTATTACTTCTGTTATTGTCAGGAATAAAACCATACATTTTCTTTTCTTGTAAAATAGGAGATATTTAGTATATGATTTCTCCTTGCACTAACCCTAACCCTCAACCCATAGTTCTGGTTTCAATAATCTGGGAGTTTCAATCTAGATTTTGATCTATGTATCTTTATCTTTTCCCAAGTTTTCCTTAATGTTAACATAAGGGTCATGATACATCAACCGCACTCATTTAATTCTAGTCATACTCATTTCACTGTTTATTGCGCATTTCTTCTGTACTCTCTCCGACCATTGGAATTGTATTCTGACTTTATTCTCCGCTGCTGACAGCTGTGGAGCCCTTGTTTGGGGAAGGACATGGGGCCACCTTCTTTATGGGTCTTGCGTACCTGCGAAGCTCTGTTGTCACTGTGTTTGAACAGGACAGTGCCAGTGTCTTTTTCCTCAGAATTCTTTTGACTTCCTTTGCCATCCACCCTTTCAGCATTGTGGCATAAAAAGCTGATGCCAAACTCATTGTCTTTCCATTGGTGGAAACTCACATTTTTTTTTTTTGGTCTGGATAAAATGCTTTTAAAAGGTTGTCTTTGAAGTTCAGCACTTTTTACCAGTATTCGTTGAGTTGTAAATGATTCTTGTTAGTATTTAGAACATAATCAAGCCCTTTGAATTGAAAACTCCAGTCATTACTGAGCTCGAGAAAATTTTCTTCCTTTTCTTCCTCCTCTTCCTCCTTCTCCTTGCTTTTAATTGGTCCTGTCTATTCAGACCTTGTGCAACTCCAATTGTACATCTGTTACATCTCCTAAATCTAGTCCCTTTTTCTCTTACTTATTCTTGAACACTTTTCATCTCTTCAACTTTTTACTGATTTGGGGAGATTTCTTATATAAGTCTTCTAATGTGCTGATTTTGTTTTCTGCAGCATCCAGTATTCTATTTACTGAGTTCTCTTGAAATGTGGTAATTATGGTTTTGTCATTTCCAACTATACTTTTACATTTCCAGACTCTTTCCTTTTTGTGACTACTAGTCCCTATTCTAGCAACACAGGGTCTTTTTAAATCCACTGAAAACTTGAAAATATAAATTATAGACTTATAACATGTCTCCCTATTTCTTGCAATAAGTCTGTTTCAAAAGAAATCACTTGTTCTGCTTTTTAAAATTAGTCTTCTTCTTTTGGATTGCTGAGTGCTTTGTAATGTCCAAGTGTTTTTCTCTAGGTCTTCTATAGAATGGGATGGTATTTGTAGAGTGTTAGAAGGTGAGATTAATTTTTAATAAAAGCATGTGGATCTTTGTGAAACCTCTCTTAGGTGCAGACTGAAGAAGAGGCAATAACTGAAATTTGTAATTTTGCCACTTTGGAAAGATGATTATTCTGTGGTTTAGGGGGTTGTCATAGGGTGGAAGGACATAGCCTTAGAAAGGGAGTTTTAACTTTGCATTGACTGAGCTGCTCTTTCTGACTGTAGTCAGAAATCATCTGCTCTCTCCTCACACCCAGGAAAGCAACATCAGGGCCCTCCTCCAGAGGGGATCATGGTCAGGGCCCCACACCCTCTTGGGTTCCGGAGACACCACGTGCTGGAGAAAGTGCTGCTCGGAGGTCCTTCCTCCCAGCCCCCTAGTATGGTGTAAGCCTTCTCCCTATCAGCTGCTCCAAGATCTGCCTTTACCATTAACCTCTGCTGCTGTAAGGTAGGGTTCAGAGAAGCCTTTTCATCTCTTCCCTTGTCCCCTCCTCCTTGTCCACTGATGATTGACATGCTGGTTGATGCTTCCCCCACTCCTTCCTGTTTGGGCTAAAATATCCAAATAAGCAGTTGGCACTCTCCCAAAGTTCCTGAGTTCCCCTTGTTTTCTCAGTCATATCAGTGAGGCAGAGAATTAAATTCATAGGCTTATCTCACCATATTGGTTCAGAATTCATACTGAGAATCTCTACAAAAATATGTTTAAACCATGCTGGCACTGAATGGAACTTTCAAACACATGAAATTTGGACACACGCCCAGTGGGAATCGGGCCTTTATGCTCAGAGCTCAGAAACACTCTATTAGCTTAGACGAGGAAGGGGACTTCAAGAAGGAAAGTTGCAAATCTAATATTCTGGGAAATTATGGAAGTTTTATCTACATCAAGCCACAGAGCAGCAAGCGTTTTTGGCAGATTTGCTAACGAGGTTCACAGTTTATGGATAATTTTTAGGTCTTTCATAATGACTTATCGTGCTAGAAAGAGAGAAGCGTTCGGTCCTTATGCAGCTCTCAGTGGCTTGCAGAGTGTCTGAGGCAGCAAGGTTTGAAGGACGGCGAGGGGTTATGGGGCCCACCTCTGAGCAGGCACATGGCTCAGAGCACAGGTTAGTACACCACCACCTGCCACCTGTTTGCTGTAGCCCATGAGCTGAGATTGGTCTGTACATTTAGAAATGGCTGAGGGAATTGTAAAACTATTAAGAAAATGATGAAGAGAGTCATTATAGAAGAAGAGGTGACATGCAGGAACCATACAGGGTTAAATTTTATCGTCTATGTAGATTGATGAAAGCACAGCTGCAGTTTTCAGTTTACATATTGTACGCCACTGCCTTCGTGCTGCAAAGACAGAGCAGCGTGTGCGTGTGCCTGCCCCAGCCCCCGAGGCCTGCAAAGCGTAGCACGTTTACTCGCTGACCTTGACAGAAAAACCGTGCTGATCCCTGGCTTAGAGCTTTAAAGGGCTGTGGAAATGTTGGTGCCCAGGAAAACGCCTACCCGGAAATTTTACCTCCTTAGGATGATTCTTCCTCTTTCTGGGTTGAAATGAAGACACTGAGAATTTTATTTTGAGGCAGTGATGCTAGTTGACAAAGCTGGTGGGATCGGATGTCTGCCAACATGTCATCCTTCCTGTCTTTACAGCCATGGTTGAGACATACTCTTAGGGTCATTTAGCACCTGTAGGTCCAGCCAGAAGGAAGAAGACTGAATGGGATGACAAGTGATGACTTGGAGATGCATACTTTTTAAAGGTTCTCTGCAGATTTCAACTGTCTAGGTTATTTTTGTCCGTCTTCTAATCTATTATGAATACTTGAAAACTGGGTTGAACGTCTTTTCTCCTCGAGGGTGCTAGAAACTTGCGAGGCCTTTAGAGAGCAGTGTAAAAGGCCTTTGGGAAAGCAGGTGTTAGCGACTCCTAAAACATTGTCGCGTGTGTTGTCAAGGACTTAGAAAATACTTTTTCGACTACTTCCCAGATTTGCATTTTAAAATGGCAGAATAAGATAATATTAGAAATATGTAGAAAGTACAGACTCAAACTTTAAGTAAAATGTGAGCCTCCCCCTCTCAGAATCCCCTCCGCGGCCACAGTCCCTGCTGCGTGTGCGCATGCACACTTTCAGATATGCGCCGACAGGAGTTCACACTATTACTTCCCATTAAGTTCAGGATGAATTTGGCCTGACATCTGTACCCCTTTCCTCTCATGCTGAGAATCCAGTTCTCAGTAACACTGGAAATGATGGACTAGTCCATCCTTACTCCTTTGCTTTATTTCGCAGTGTACAGGTGCACATAATATCGTAATATGCCTAGTCGACATCGCTCCAAAAACGTGGCACCGTAAATTGTCGGAAAAAAAATCTTTTTTTGTGGTTCTTTTTTCTTTAGCGTAGTTTCTACTAGAGATTCTGTTGGAGTGTTTGTTTCTTTTTTATTTTTCCTTTATTTTACGACTAGAGTGTTTTAAAGTCACTTGGAATCATTCCTTTGTGTAGATATGCCAATGGTACACATTTAGATTCATTTGTTCCCTTATATTTTCTATATTTTAGTATTTAAAAATATGTATTTTTCTTACATGATTTTTTAATGAATGATTTATGTGATTCCAAGGCAAATGTGCAGAACATGGTTATTCAGGGACATCAAGATTCTACCCCTATCTCTCCTACCCACTTCTTCCCTCTCCTTTTTTTTCTTTAGAGATTTTATTTATTTATTTAGAGGGAGGGGAAGGGAAGGAGAAAGAGAGGGAGAGAAACATCAATGTGTGGTTGCCTCTCATGTGTCCCCCTGCTGGGGACCTGGCCTGCAACCCAGGCATGTGTCCTGACTGGGAATCAAACTGGCAACCTTTTGGTTCACAGGCCCGCATTCAATCCACTGAGCTATACCAGCCAGGGCCTTCCCTCTCCTTTTAAACCACTAAGAAAAATATTGTTTATTATTCCATTGGGCTTTCTAATGTAAGTAGATACGTTATATATTCTTCTTCCTCTTTTTATTAGATAAATTTTAACATTCTCTACACATATTTTACATTTTTATATAACAATGTACATTAGTATTATATATTTGTACATCTGTGTTATGTGAGTATATAATATACATGTAATATATATTGTTATGTTTGTTTCAGTTATGTTATTTCTTTGTTATAGATAAATAGAGATACAAATCTTTTATATAAATGATTTTTTACTATGTGGTCTTTTTATCGGCAACCTTTTTTGGGTACTATTTTTGGGGGTCAATATCAAGATTCTTACTCTCGTTCTGAGGTTTCCCTCTTACCCTAAGATCTTCAAAGAACTCCTACTCTACCACTTTGTAATGTTCTGTAGGTTCTGCACTATGAGAAACATTGAAACTAACTAGTAACTAGTAACTTACTTTTTATTCCTTCTGCTCTCCCTCTTCTTAAGCATCGGATTTGAAAGCATATCCCTGTCATCCCAGTTAATAAATATCATCGTAACATCCTTATCATCTTCTCTTCTCCTTTGCCCCCAGTTTTTGAGAATTGTTCATCTCCTTGTCAGCATATACACATCATTACACACTGTATTCTTTCTTAGAACCAGGATGTACTCTCAGTTCTACAAGTAAATATATGCTTAATGCCCTTCATCTTATCTTATACCAAATCACTGCTAGATTCTTCCAGAAAGGCTCGTGGGCCCCAATCTTCCTGGCTTTGGCATGAACATGACAGTTTTTCCTTGGCCTTTATTGGCAAAATATCAGTGTGACTTGGTGTATGATCCCTGCCTCACATGTTCTTTGCTGCTGTATTTTAAATGTCATTACTTCATTCTCTCCTCGAATAAAGTGTGGTTGTCAAACTCTGATGACAATCTAATATTCTTTCTCACGTGAGTCACTTTGTCTTCTTTCTGGAATGACCAAAAGATTTCCTTTTTCTTCTTTTGTTCCCATTGTCCCTGATCCAAGGGCAGAGGGGGACATCCAGTTCCCAGGGGACGATTATCTGCAGTTTCTTCCCCTCCCAGTGAGGGACAGAAAGAAGGTGGCATCAGCCCTCCAAAACATTACTCATTTGCTCCTCTTCTGCCACATGCCCCCTTCTAGTGAGTAGTCTTTGGAGAACAATCCAAGACTTTTCTACACTAAACTCTAGCCGGGTCCCCATGGAACCCTTTTAAAGTGGCCAACGGCTCTGCTGACAGTGCTAGAGGCCGAGCGGAGGGTGCTCACGGGTGAAGTGACATGTGGACGTTCCGCGGATTTCCCTTCTCTCCATCGCGGGTCCTTTCCAGGCAGCTGGTGCCTGGCACCACTTCAGAGCGGCTCTCACGCATGCTCAGTACTCTCTCCAGATGCCCCATAGTAGGGATGTTTCTTTAGAAATTCTCCTTCACCTTTGAATTTTGGACATATTAGTCACTTTTTTCTTAAGACTTGGTCCGGAATGAGACTTTTCTGTGGAATTCTTTTGTACACTCAGTTCGTCTCTCCTCTGTCCTCACCGTCCCCTACTTGGGTGTCTGCTGGAACCTGGGTTTCCTTCTCAGCATGCTGGCTGCCTTTGGAGAAAGAAAACCAGACATTCGGGCCTCCTAAGGGCGTCATGCAATCTAGTAGTCGCTGCGCAGTTAGCCGACAACCTAAATTCTCATGCCACCCTTCTATCTTTAGAAGAAAGCCGGTAGAGAATATCCATGTGGGGGGTGGGGAACTGTACTGGCTGAGAAAGTAAACATTAAACTTCAGCCTAGTGAGCACTGAAATGGTTACGGCTCATAACTGAGTTGGCTGATTTCCTTCATCTTTCAAAAATACAGCTATCTTTCAGTGTCGGGGAGACTCTTACAAAGTAGATTGTACAGTGTCTGTATAAAGTAAAAGTGAAATATAATTTCAATGAAATCTGCTCACAAACCCCCCCAAAAAACTGAAAAACCACTTATAGGGCAGCCACTATGTGAGAGGCACACTGGAAAGTAAAAATATTAGAGACAACAAATGGGAAAAGGTACTAACAGTAATCTCCGCCCTTGAGATCGGCCTGCTCCCTGCGACCCACAGGGTTCCCCTGGGGCCCCTGTTCTGTAACAGGAGCTACAGAGCAGGCCACCGCCTCTGAGACACAGAGGACAGAGGGGTCTGCCTCCCCTTTGTGTGGAGGGACAGGCCTCAGGGATCCACGTTACTCAGAATGAAGAGACAGAAGTCAAGGACTTTAAAATTGAATTTTATCTCTGGGATTTTTGGGCAACGTATAATACCCCAATCTTGTAGAAAGAAAAATAACTTTAATATTGGTATACAGTTTATTCTTTCTTACATCTAGACTAAAACATAAGCAGAATATTTTACATTATATTCAGGGCATACTAAAGTGTGCCCTGACCTATTAGGTTTAAACTTTCAAAGGAAAGTAAAACTTCACTTTCTAGAGGGCATTTGCTTTGAGGCTGGAATGATTTGGGGAGCCATCCGATACCTCTGTCATTACACCAATGAGGCACCTGGGGCCCAAGGGTGCAAGTGATTTGCCGAAGTCACAGTGAGTTAGAAGATTTGGAGTTAGAACCCAGGGTTCTTTGCAATGAGTACTAGACTCTTTCAAAATAGCTATTTAAATTTTTAATTTTGGTTTATGTATTTATAGATTCAATCTTAGAGATCATCTCAGCCAACCCTCCAGCTCCCCTATTACATCCCCCTCATTCTGTAGAAGAAATCAAAGCCCAGCTACAGATAAGGACTCTGACTGCGCAGTTTCTTAGGAAAGAAACTTAAAAAAAAATCATCTCCACACCCTTGGCCGGGGTAGCTCAGTTGGTTAAAGCATTGTCCCTTTACGCCAAGGTTGTAGGTTCGATCCTCGGTTGGGGCACATACAAGAATCAACCAGCATAGACAAGTGGAACAACAAATTGCTGTTTCTCCCTCTCTTCCCCCTCCTCCTTCCTCTGTCTCTCTCAAATCAATAAATAAAAACAAAAATTAAAAATCACCTCCGATGAAGGTAGAGTTAGTATGAAAGCCTACATGCACAAAATGAAAGCCATTTTGTTTGGTAACTGGATTCCAGTCTGCTTTAAATAAACTCTATTTATTGAATCAACTAAAATAATATTCTGACAACAACCACAAAAAAGCAAGGGATGGCTTTTCACAGAACTAAATTTTTCTCAAGCTGTAGAAGTACTCACTACCAAATTCCTTCAACAAGCCGTGTTTCTGCACTTAAAATGTTATTCATTTGTCGACAGCTCCTAAGAGCAAGCACTGACTTCAGAAAAGTTCAAACAGACCATGGAGTCTGAGAGCTGAAGTGGCAGAGGTATTCACAATTAACTTATGATCGTGAATTATCGCCCTTTTTTTCTCGCACGTGTCTGTGTTCCCGTGTGGGAAGGATATTTGTTCCCTGCCTCACAATCTACTTGAGTTTATTTAGACGCTGAGTAAGCTGTACTTTGCATGATGCCTTGCTTCTAGTTGTCAAAGCCTTAAGACCGAGGAAACTAAACAGAATAGTTTTTGTTTTATTCAGTGGCCTAGCTTACTTATTTAAGTTGCTAATGAGAATATAAAATCAGAAATGTATATTACTACTGAAAAGAAAAACCAGTGGGACTAAGTCAGATAATGAAAATAAACTAAAGTCTAGAAGCTTTTTAAAAGATTAATTTAGAGTTATTTTGTTTTTTCAAAATGGATTGCATAATATATTTCAGTTTTCAAATTAAAATAAACGATTTATAATACATTTCAAATTGTATTATCTAAAGTTTTCATTTATTGAGTACTTTGTGGAAGCTATAAATATTGATACATTGTCTTCCAGTAATTTATAAAATTTTCTGCATAAATCTTTAGAAAAATATTGTGACAAGGAGTTATTACTGAGGCCCGGCAAGACATGATGTAAACGTGAACAAATTGATGAGCAAG